>WURV02156950.1:0-10806 GCA_011762755.2 Epimenia babai
GTAAAGGGTCATAAATGAAATTGGCCCACACAACGATTACTTCGGTAGTCAGCCTATAACTAAATAAATAAATAAAACTACTACGTACAATACTCAATAGTCAATCTGCAGTAATAAAACACTCAACCGCAATGAGTGAGCAGTAGAGATATATTTTCATATATTTATGTGTAAATTACTCGTAATTGTGTAGGTAAAATATAGAAAAACGTACTGTATAATGTAAAATTAAAACTCGTGATAGAGGTATACTAAAATACTATGTACATTGTAAATAGTTGTCTGATCTGCTGACCGTTGCTTCTGTAACCCTAACTCGGACACTGTTAGATCTGAGGTACCCAGATAGTCCGTCGTGACGTATGTTTATTTACACCCCCATCCGTCTTACACCCTCACTTCTCATTTAGCCGAGTCATGGAGCGGTGACCCAGTTTAGTGGGGTCGGTCCGAGCCAAGCTTAGTGTTGATTGGCTAGGATGTCGGAGCAGTTGATAACACCGAGCAACCACTCAGCTACAACGACCTTATCACCTCCACTAAACCATCGCGCAACTACACCGAACCACTTTACTGTGAACCACCACAAAACAATATGGAACCACTACGCAACTCCACCATACTGCCAAACAACTCCACCAAACCACCAAACAACTGCATCAAACCACCTCAAAACTACCACGAACCACCACAGTACCACATCATACCACCGCGCAACTACACGATGTACATTAACGCAGAGATAACCTTTGCTGAAATGAGGCAATCTTTCATTTCGGTCTAAAACAAAAGTCCTCAGACCACGTTGATATTTGACGCGTCTTTACCGCAAACTCCTTCAACTCTCGCATATCACTGGTGCTTATTGCATTACTAGAACCAGTCTATTAACTGACAACATCATGATGAGAGTAAAGAAAAAACGAATCTAAGATAAATAGTCGTGACCCTGATGACCCGACGATCAATGTAGACGACGTTCTGTGTAACTATTTAATGATAAATAATAAATAACGTAATACTGTAGTTATACAGAGAACATAAACTGGATGTCTTGTACGCATCCTCGCTATTCTTCTGACAGAATCAATCTTTAATATAGAGTGACATAAGTTCGATCTGCGAGAGTTATTCATTGATTTCCTTATATTTGTTATATAAGGGATATGCTTTCATGGTTGGGGTGAGGATTTCTGTAATATTGCATCAATGTGTGTTACCCATGATGCCTTCTTATTTTAAAAAGCAACCTTTAAACCTTTAATCAAACAAAGTGATTAAGTTGGCGATCACAGTGTTTGCTCGTCTTCTTTAATGGCCGCGGTTTCGTCGCATTCTTGCGGTCTGCTCTCGTACGCTTCCTTCCAAATGTCGGAGAAACAAACGGTGGAATGGAAAAGGTAGAAAATCACCAGTGGTATGCAGCAAAACGTGACGAGGAGCCAGGGAAGCTGACCGTAAAACGATGTGTACATTAAAGCGACGGTTGATTGACGAATCTCGAAAGTCAGCGTGAACCATAAGCTTAGATTCGACACGAGAAGGAAACCGATGGCCGAGCGTCCGGGTTTCTTGGTTTCGTGGACGTCGGTTTTGGCGTGGGTCCGCATACCGATAGTAATAAAGACCGTCTGCAGAATGCCGTGGACGAGCGACAACAGCGAGTTGAAGAAGACCATTATGGACATTTCCACGTGCTTGGTTTCTAAGCCAGTAATCGATGGAACGAGCCGCGTGACGTTGAATAAAAGGTATCCACCGAGCGACATCAACAAGAGACACTCGTCGAATGTCATCGGCTTCTCCGCGTGGTACCCGAGTTTTTTGAATTCGCGAAAGCTGACACCCAACGCAGCGATCGTCAGCAGCAAGAGAATCAGTTGCGTGATGTGGAAGATTATCTGCGCGATGCGTTCTTCGTGTTTCAGGTTGTCGACGATGTAGAAAAACGCGGTTTGCGCCAACACGGTGATGATGATGACGAAAAAGCCGATGTGCACACGGCGCGCGACCAGCCATAACTTGCGAAGAGTTCGCTTGGTAGCTTTGTACGTTACGTGTATATTGCCGATGGTCATCTGCGTGTAGATCGAATAGAGGACGGGGATCACGAAAAGACTGTGTTCGATGAGGCATGGCACGAGGTACGCGCTAGCCTGTACCCGGATCAACTTCTTAGTGAGGCAAACTGTGTTGAGAGAAAAAACAACACGCACGCTGCAGTACTATAACCAACCTGGCGAGCGTACGTCATAAAAAAGCAAATTAGGCATTTATATTCCGCACTTTAAAGCCACTTACGCCCCTTGGTAAATGACGGTTTACGAGATCTCACAGAGTGGTTGAGAGCTCTATTACCGGCGCCCGTAAGCCACTCGCAAATATACCGTCCCAGTGTATATTAATTTGCGTTGCCACAAAGAAATTCCACCGGGACTTATTTCTGGCTAAGTCGACCAGAGCAATCTGGATAAAGTTCCTTGATCAAGGATGCAATAGATAAAACGCTATGCATTGCCTGGATTTGAACAGTCCACCCTCTGGTTCGCATGCCGGCGCTTTAGCACTAAGCTATCCCGTTACCATACTTTGGAATTTGAAGTCAAATACTGTATAAGCCAATGTTCAATCCACGATACGATATTTACGCTAATCCTTTAAATAATAAGAAGCACAAACCACCGCAAGCTGAATAAGTCAATTGTCTGAACTGAGGTAAGAGGAATGGTCCGACACAGTAATATACTAGTTCTGTAATTACTTATGACGGAATGAAATGTCCTCCCCGGCCGACGAATGCCCCATCGGGCAATGCTGATCTGTTTCTGACACTAGCGCATCATCAGGTGCGTATTTATAATCCCAAAACTAGCTAGCATTTCTTTGCTTACCCACAGGACAATTAGGCTTGACTACCTGTGGGCATTGCATCAAATCTAATTTTGGAAGCAGCGTCACTGCTTTGTCCTTTAATGATGAAAACAGGCAATAGTTACTCAGTTGTATCGACTCATTAACTCACCTCCGTGTTCCGTGACGTTAGTATGCTTGTACTCGTGAATGTAGAACTCCAGCGCCTCGCCCACCGACAGCATCACCCAGAGACATATGTTCGTCGCGATCACATGGACGATAGCGAAACGGCATATCTTGTTACCCCTCAGAATCACCGCCTGTAAATGTGCATCGACTTAGGTACAGTATATATATATAGAATGATCATTTCAAGAGGTTGTAGTCCTTGCTAGTTATTATACAAAATTCTTATGCATGTCTAATACAAGCAAGGTCGGTCTAAATCCTTTTCTATGTCATCTCGCATTTGCCTTTTAAAGCCATGTCATTCATCAAGAACCACTCGTGCAGAAACTGCCGTTCCACTCCAGGATTCAGTAAAAAATTCAAGAGATCGTTGAATCGCAGCATTCCTTAATCTCTCCAATGATGTCTCCAGCCGCGTCTGTCCGTGTCTGATCTCATCGCTCACCAGACAATGCGCCACTGAATAGACTCGGGTCTCTGACTACTAACGTATTGAGCCTCGCCATAGATAAACGTTTTTCTGTGCATTAACGTTAACATCCATTATAGTTAGACTAATATATTTATCTCGTTAAAGTACGTTGTAAAAGCTTGAGTGTGATCCATTGCATTAACCTGTCATGCTCTATCATTACAACTATATTGCAATTAGCCTCTGATCGATATCACAGAGGAGGCTTATCACGTGCAAATATATGGGATACGAACATTATGTCTGCGTACAACGAAGATTATTTCGGTTATGGCGAGAACGAGATGTGATGCGGCCACCAGTATCACATAAGCGTTGATACAATCCGGATGGATGGTCGCCAGGGTGATAACATTCAGAGAAATGGCACCGACACCAAAGCCTGTAAAATAACCATTTCATTTATACGTGCTTTTGATTCGGGATTTCGATGTTAGCGAAAAACGAAAACCAATTTTGTTGGGGCAATCATTGATCTTTTGGCGTTTGGTATTCGTTAAAACGACTACAGGTCTACATCGCAGACCATCCGCTATCCGAAAGTTATGAAACAGTCGCTTGCTATGTTTTACACGAGAGAGTGTTAGGGACAAAATATAATACGTAGTACTGAATATGATACACCATTTTTACCTACCCAGACCGCCGACAAGAAAATAAAAATTAATGCCTTTGGTGTCGTTCACATATCGTCCCTTTACTTCTTGCGTGGTTGGTACGATACGTGAGCTGGACGAACATTGCCTTTTCGTATCGTCGATCGACGGAACGTCATTTCCGGAAGCCGTTCGGTCTACTCCGCCCTTTTCCGTTAGCGGCCGCATCGTTTTTCTCGCGTCAGCGCTTAGCTCGGCGTTCCTCGTATCCGGTGGGGCTAACTTCCGCAGTTTGAGATCAAGATAGATATCAATATAGATGAGACATCCGGTGGACGTGAGGCAGATGATGGCGTAGAAGACGGCATACTGTCACATGTCACAATAAAGGAACTCGGCTAAAAATGCGAGGAATAGTTTGCCTTGTGGCGCATACGCATCGTTGTAATATAAAATTATACAAAACTGTTATTTAGAATCCGCAAAATTATGTCCGCTTTTGTGAGCAACAAGCTGAGGACCAGTGTTATGGTTGCATGGGCCTTCTTTGACTCTACAAAACTAACCCCTGTATACTGCGGGTTAGACAAAAACGAATTAGTCTTGTAATTATATTACGATGGAGAATACACCGTAGTGAAAACCATGCAGTCTTGGCAGACAGCGACCTGTATCCGTTCAGCCCACGCATGTGCCAATCGCCCACGGATAATCTATACGTCACACACCCCGCCAAATCGGTGATAGCCGATTATTTACAACGAGAAGCTCATAAAACAGAGAGGTCAGTCAGTACCTTGGAGATCATCCCGGGATCATTTAAAAAACAGCGACCTGGTTGCATATATTCACTTGGAGGTTGCATTTTGCATTTCACCGTCTGCAGATATTCGCTGCTTTGATACATCCAGATGTCGCGAGAAACGAGCCACGGTGCGTTTTAACTCCGATTACCACTAGCTTATGGTCGAATTACCATTAGCTCATGAATGTGGACGAGAAAGTCATCGTACAGTCCAGTGTATGGTCAACACGGCTGATAATACCCGCCCTAAACATGTACGTGCGGATTCTGGCTTACACTTGACCCTATAGGGTTAATATCGACGAAGCAATATTTTATAATTATTGAATGTCCCAATACTCCCGCTAATGTTTACAAAAAAACTCGATACCATCTCCGAGCTATAGTCGCGATAAACGAGCATTTTTACCAGCTGAATAATGGCCGTTTTTCAAAACCTAGTGGAATCGACACTATCTGGTATCGGGTCGCTTTAGATTATAAAAATTGTGGATGCCAAATCAGTTTACTTATTCCATGTACGATGGCGCTAGCTCGATAAGCAGACACGACAAAAAATCGTGAATGCCACGTTTCGCGTGCTTTCTCTGAGACTGAAATCGAGTTGTCTAATGGCCGACAGCTGAAATCGAGTTAGCTAAT
This sequence comes from Epimenia babai, assembly GCA_011762755.2. Taxonomy (NCBI): domain Eukaryota; kingdom Metazoa; phylum Mollusca; class Solenogastres; order Cavibelonia; family Epimeniidae; genus Epimenia; species Epimenia babai. The sequence goes on from WURV02156950.1 coordinate 5,558, forward strand.
GGCCGACAGCTGTTTATTAAAAAAAATCCGTTTCCTCTCCCCCCCCCCCTCCATCGCAGAAGCCATAGCAACGTAGTGCATTCTTTTTAGAGAAACATGTATAGCATTATAATTCAACGTGTGGGTTGTCGATTGTGATTCTTGATGGCCTATTATCCATACAGCTATATCGACAAGCAAGAGAGTCGATCCTTCTTCATCATTTTAACTCAATTCGAGAGCAATAACCCAACCTTTATAGTCCAGACTATGATGAGTGTCTCAATGCCTTTCCGGAATTACTTGTGAATGGCATCGGAAAACCTGATTTGTTGATACCCAATCCAGGTGAATCATATCAATGTATAGATCTTATGTACATCAAAGTTTTTTGTTGTTTTGTAACATATGTATGTGGGCGTGTGTTACAAAGCGATAGAAGCCTCTGACGTATGATTTTGTGCATCCATATAAGTGTAGAGTGCCTATAGGTAGAATTTTTTTCGTATCAATCAGGTCTGATAGCTACATCTTAAGACTGGCTCTTACCACTGGCTCCATCGATAAGCTCTCTTTTTTCGTGATGTCGTGCGCCAATATGAAGGACACGGCAAACCCGACAAGCAGCAAAATGTAGGAGGTGGCGGCTACTCGGAACGAGCTCTCGAGGCGTTCGCTGTGAATCGAACAAATAAAAACGAGGTGTTCGCAGTGAATCGAACAAATAAAAACGAGGCGTTCGCTGTAAATCGAACAAATAAAAACGAGGCGTTTGCTGCGAATGGAACAAATAAAAACGAGGTGTTCGCAGTGAATCGAACAAATAAAAACGGTGCGTTCGCTGTGGATCGAACAAATAAAAACGAGGCGTTCGCTGTAAATCGAACAAATAAAAACGAGGCGTTCGCTGTGGATCGAACAAATAAAAACGAGCCCTTCGCTGTGAATCGAACAAATAAAAACGAGGCGTTCGCTGTGAATCGAACAAATAAAAACGAGGCGTTCGCTGTGAATCGAACTAATAAAAACGATGTAGACATCCTTCTTTACCAAAACAGTTTCATATGAAAAAAAACAACGAGCTCTAACCAATAGACAATTTTTCAATCATTTAGGCGCATGCGTTGTTGTACGTTTTTCATTGCCCAACAAACCTCGTGCCCTTTGTCGGACCAGTAGGGCAGAGATTAGAAGAACGTACCTTTCTTGTAACATGCTTCCAAAATGAATCCAATCCGCACATTTTTGACATTCTCTTCGCTTTTCTACATTTTCGCACGGCCATCACACATCCTCTGGTATTTCCACCATTGTCATCTCACCACTTTCTGCTGGTATCTTTTATTGTTTTTGTTCACAGTAGCCTATCCTTCCAATATAACTCTTGTTATGTTTGTGTGAAGTTCGGTGTCCTCTTACGACCAGTATCTACAGTCATTCAATATTCATTCTGTGTCCCTTCGCTACCTACGAATTACACCTCACGAAGTTAAATGAATGAAATGAAATTTATTTGTTTAAAGTGTACTTATGAGCAGAGCTGTCAAACACACTTTACATGAAACAATAGCCTAATGGTTTAATACTATAAAGTCATTATTTAAATTACAGTGTACTTCGACGAAAGCTTGTGCCATTACTTGGTTACCATTCATCGTGTCTGGTTTACTTTTTGAGATGATTTTAATGCCTTTCGATCGATGCCTTATCGACTTTGCGGATTATTTTATCATTGTTAAGTGAATTGGACAATATTTGGATAGTGTTTTGCTACTCTCGCTGATTAGTGGTCACGATAGAACTATGTCGGTGACCTGGTGGCTAATCCATTGAAATCTCATTATTACGGCAACAAAGCCGAAGCAAACGTGATGGGTGTTTGTTCGTTGCTACGAAGTCAACTTTCATCGCTGTATAAACATACATAATTGATAAAAGAAAGTTACGTGGGTGGTATAAAAGCCCCCTTAAAAGGATTCAATAACGTCAGTGGATCACTGAGGCGAAAATGAAGCGAAATGTACGTTGCGGGAAGAATGGAATGCTTCACGTGCGTAATTTAGCCAAACTGGATTAGGCGTCATTTTTGTGTATATCTAAAGAAACGTGCCATCAAAAAACAAGGTTTAAATGAAATATTGGGAGATTTACCTTCAAAAATTGCCATCAGGATGCCACATACCGGATGATGGTACAGATTTAGCCAAATTTCAGAACGGCTATAAAAGGTTGTAATATAATTAAAACAAGTCAATTTTCACGGGACACAATTACCTTTAATGTGCGTTGACTATTACATTGAAATACCGATGAGATCTATGTACTAGAGGCACGAGGGCAGATGGCGTAGTGGTTAGAGCGTTTGAGTTTTAATCCAGGGTCCCTGGTTCAAATACCGCTCTACCCAGTATACTAACTGTGGCGTTTTGCGAGCTGAAAACGCCTTAAACACCACTGCCTATGGGGGTCTGGGTAGCCTTTGCAGTGTGGTTCTGTTGGAGCTTTTTCACTCTGACGTTTGCTGTGCTTCAGATGCTCTATATGTGTTCTGTAGATCGCTTACCTCCCCGCTATGTCGTCATCTCATTGTAAATAAACATGAACCTACCATAGACTTTGCAGAGTGTGCGACGTATGTAGTTCATATGTAGACATTTGGAACCAGTGGCGTGAATGGAAAAAGGTCAATTGTCTGCCCAGACTCGGTGGGTTTTTCACACTAGGTGTTTTTCCCCCACCCTTTATACGTGAGGTTAATCAGATTGTCGTGTTAACCACATTAATAAGCTAGATTTGTAAAGGGCCAAGAATGGCCTATCACAACGAATACTTCGGTAATCAGCCTATAAATACAATACCTACCTAGACATTACGGTGCCTCCCAGCGTCTGCAATTGTCCAGAGAAGGACACCCCCCACCCCCACCAGTAATAGGTATACATTTTCTTCAAAACCACAACTGAGAAAGGTTTTAAGTGTATTTTGCAAAAAGCTAAAAAAAATATAACTATTTAATACGAGTGAATAGTTCAGAGGATTCCACATGCCAACAATCAGGCCTTATTCAGGCCTATTTAATTGACAATAATAGTTGAGAGATATTTATTCACTATGCATAAAAGTGGTTAATATCGGCAGTTAGTGAACGATGGGGCAGAAATGCGTTTACAACGATAACTTACTCTATTATGGACCCATAAACACACATAAAAACAATAACATTTATCATTGTAATAGGTTAACTCGAAAACCACTACTTCAGGACACCGGGATATTTATTTTGAAGGACCCAAATGCACCGTCTATTTCATAAAAAATTACTGAGCAATCAAGGCACATCAGATCGACATGAAAAAATGGAAAACATTATGTTATCACCGACCTGAACGGTTTTATACATTGACTTGGTTATTATTCAGGTAGGTCAGTCTGCATAGGGCCAACTATGACAAACACAGCGACCCAGGGTTCGACCTATACATACGAACACACGCATTGTAATGTGTGATTTTTTTTCGACTACGACACACGAAGGTTAACACAAACTTTCTTATATCAAGTAACTGGATGTGCAATGAATGTCTCACAGTAGTATACGTCTCATGGGAGTATCCCCGATACTTAAATCTTGACTTTATCTTAAGTTCGGTTTCACAGGTGGTAGTATATATTTCTATGGCAATATGGCAAACACGGCACCACCCACACATCTGCGACCCAAGTCGCATGTGGCACTATTAGCACTAACCGATTCCAAACTAAGCGTTATTCCATGTATATAATCACATCAGATCCTCATCTTCTCAAACAGCTATCTGTAGCCACTCGGACGCTGCTGTGAACTACCTGTTTCACCGTGTATAGCGCTGGAATGAACCGTACCCGCCTCTATTGCCCTGCTCCCCCCTGCGCCCGCCGCACCCTGTGTCCCGTGAAACATCGCCGTTATGGCCCGGTACTCTTCGTCGGTCGCCTCCTTCCCGCTCATCGCGATGTCTCGTAGCTGCGGGATCTCGGCGAATGGTATGTACTCCTCACCTGGCGAGAAAGCAATCACATTTCTGTACTTGCACGTTACCTGGTATGAAACTAATCGGACACTTGCACTCGCGATGTCTCCTCATGCATGAACCGAGTTGGACACTTTAGTGCCCCTGCATAAATCCAATCCAATAACATGCACTTAATCACAATCAACATTGAGAGCTCCGTCGTTAGAAATGGGGACACGGGGCATGTTATAAGGTATCTCAAGATGCATGATCAAAATCCCCTGATGATATTGACCTGTTCAAATATTTCACATTTGTAACGTCGCACTAAGGGACATTAAAAGAAACATCATTGGGTTATTTTCATTTTTTCATGGTGACTCCAGCTCAGCTGTGGATATTAAGGATGTATATCGACGGCAGAATTCACCTATAGGCATTCCGTTTTTGCTACGTTCTTTGGCCGACTCGAAGAATGTCTCGTGTTTCTCCCAGTGCCTGTCACAAGCTGCGCACAGAAAATTCGAGTCGAACCGATAACAGCGACAGCCTGCGATCGTAGAGCATGTAACACGATAAATACATGGACATCACCGTGTGTAAGCAATCCAATATCATAATAATAATAATGATAGTAAAATAAAACTTCATTATTAAGTGCCATATCCTCCCTGAGTCATTACAACAAGATGATGCCTACAACACTTTACAACATGAAAAAATCTTGAATATCCGAAAAAAACAAATAATGACATAGAACAATGGATGAAGCAAGAGTTACACGAGGCCTGATAATATGATGGTTAAAGAAAAAACTATTACATAAATTTTATATATGTGTATATATATATATATATATATATATTAGTAATGCTGAAAAATATATTTTGCAGAATGTGTACTAGTCAAGTGTAGATTGGTATGCAAAACAAACTATTGCTATGGAGTAAAGGCCGTGTGTAATGTGTCTGGCAGCTGTTGTACTCATAAATTGTTACATGTACTAGTTGATCGATAATTACATTATTATGTTATTGCGCGCAATATGATTCTTATGGCTCTTCTGAATTCTGAAGCCATTCTGAAATATCAGGGGTCTGCAGCAGCAGGGGAAAGCCTAGGGTCATTGTGTAGAATAGTCAAAACTATGTGATTTTTCCAGTTGAGCATTTTATAATTACTATACCTCACTACCATACTTAGGGCAAGAAATAGTGCGACTAAGACTAATACACTGTTATAAGGTGAAGTTATAGAAATGTAGTGGTCAAACCTGAT
>WURV02156961.1:0-16310 GCA_011762755.2 Epimenia babai
TAACAACTGTAGTAGTAATAACTTCAATGCTCGTTGGGATGCCGTTAGTTATAGACTTTAGAAAACAAGTGTGTTTTAGACGCACTGGACTTGTACCTGAAAGATCGTGGGTTCGAAACTGCCTGGTGATCAACTTTTGTTATGATCCTCAGCAAGTCATTTATACCCGATTGCTGGAGTAAACCCGTTTTCCAAAATGGGTAGACATTATTTCGGATGAGTGACGTGTCAAGGTCGAAGAAATTGTATTTGTGATGAATAATGAACACCCATTGTAAATCGCATCTGAGAGCCTGTATGCGCTGACACTTGTTGTATATATATGTTGTACTTTACCTTAGAATGTGATGCTTCAAATAGAATCTGTTTTTTTGTGTGATTTGCGGAATTTGAATGCAATTAAGGCATAGTTGTTTTTCAGAAACTTTCACAGAATCGTGGCAATTTTCCATCGCGAAAATTTGCTTTTGCATAAATTCATCGCAAAAATTTACCTTTGCCGAAATTTATTATCGTGAAAACTTTCTCGTGACAACTTTCCACACTAGGTGGACAGCTAGCTAGCTATCTTTGACACAATATTTCGTGTCCGATTTCATATTTTATGTTATCTGCAGGATGGCAGTACGGCTCTGTCAATCGCCATGGAAGCTGGCCACCGCGACATCGGGGTTTTACTGTACGCCCATCTAAATTTCTCCAAACAACCATCGCCTGTAAGTACCACTGCATTATCTCCCCTTGATCGGCATGTTTTTATTTAATCGCATCGAGTTGTGATTCAGATTTGCCTTACAGTCAGTCCTCCAGTTTGATGTCTTATACCAGTCTTCTAGAATTGTCTTCATATCAAGCAAAGAGGATACATAATTATATATGCCTTAATTATATAAATATAGCTTATATAATTAATACTATAAACCAATTAAAGCAATTTCCCCATGTATGTTGTAGTCATTTTCGCTACATCCTCTTATCACGTCTGTTAGGACATTCGACAACTGCTTGCAATTTAATATGGAAATAAAAAGATGAATTTATCGATCAAGTGAGATTGGAATCAACCGGAGAATCTTATTTAGATATACTTTTTTGAATGTACTTTAGCTGCTTGAATTTCTCATGGAAAATGATAGAAGTGAATTTTTTAGTAAACGCATGGCGGTTAAATGCTAAACATAAAGGAAGATTCAAGAATGACTGTAAGGTAGTGCATGTCTTTTTCTTAGATACATTTAGTTTTTGTATATCACATTTCCTAATTAATAGTCTTGTCACGCTTTCTCATATATGTCTTTCATTTTTTTGTTTTTTCATTGTTATTTTTCAGTGTGATTAATACTCTCTCATCCAGTCAGTTTTTAACTCTCATAAAATGTGACTTCAAGCAGTTCCGTACTAAAACAGCATAATGACGATAGCAACTCTGAATTTTCTCTTTTATTCGTATTTTAAATTAAAAGCGTCATCACATAATAATGTCTGTCTCACGCCTTCACACCATCAAATTTCTGGAATATAGTGAGTAATTTTATTATTAGGTTTTTTACATTTATATTGATTCGATACTAGAATTGTGCCTTTTGTCTCAATATATCACATATATATTTGTTTACATCTCAATCTTCTGTGCACGAACTCTGACCATCAATGCCAACAATTGAAGGGTGTAGATGCAAAACGAAATATATCCATATTTTTTGCAGATATAATAATGATTTTGATACTGTGACCCTGTAGCTGTCTTTTTACGGTGCACTTGTTGTTCTTTTGTTATTTTAATCAGTAAAAAGGGCAGTATAACTAGTTATGTGAATTTCTATGGTTTTATTTATGATAATTTATGTGACAAATAGATGGATGTAATGTGCTGTCTGTTCTTTTAAATCTACCACAGTATTGATAAAAATATACGCCGTAGATTATCTCGTTTTGTAAAAACTTTCGTTTTATACGTCGGCGTGCTATCGGGATATATCATCGCGATATGCACCGAAAATAATAGGGAAAAATATGCATGTTATGAAATAGGACATAAATAATAACCCAAAAATGTCCAAAACGGACTTTATCGCGTTTTGCGCGCGCACTCTTCAATTGTACACGGCGTGACATTCAGCATGTTTGTCCACAATTACTGATGGTTTTTGCATGTCGTATCGCACGATATTTAGTGTCATCGTGTTATTTCTAGGGGGTTTATAGCAAGAAGAGATTTTCGCCGTTGGCATCGCCCGTCTTGAGGTAAACGACGCTTCATGGTTGTTCATGATGCATAACTTACTAATACCGTTGGCATGTGGGTATCTCGACTAGGTATTTCACGAAGTTAGACACCGTCAGCACGCTAGTACTGTACGATTCGCACGTTGTGATACATACTAACCAATCATATCGCGGATAATTAATTATTCGTAGAATATTCAGTGTATGGAGTTTTTTAGTTCGTCGGCTCAGCTACAGTCGCTCGCTGCTGTGCTAAACACATAAAATTGGCACGAGGAATCATTCATAAAATGAATTCACGTCACGATTATGAACGATTTGACGAATAACTTTGTATCTATCATCTTTAATGACCCCCGGCGATATATCATTGTGTCTTTTTTAACTAACATTACTACACTAATATATTATATAAAAGGGTTGCACCACAGGGTGAGATACTTACACATGAAGAGCTAGGGAATTATATTTGTGCACTATAGATTTTTGTTGCTGCCGTCTTATAGATTGGTGGCAACATGTCCTTTTTATTAACAATTCAGCTTTTTTCAACTAATAGTCTGCTTTTAATCTTCTTGAATTTAATGAATCTAATCTTAGAATTGAGATATAGATAATTATGATGCTGATATCACACGATTAAAGAAAATTAAAATTTCTGCATTACTTTCCATCTCTCCGAGATATAATGATGCGTAATGGAAAAATATTCATAGATCTATATGGTATTACTGGACTGAATGTTAAGTCCGAAGCCAAATTTTATAGAAGGGGAGATAAGCCATAGCAAACATTGGTGGGTAATTTAACTGAGATTGCATAGATTAAATTTTCACTGCTGAAAACCACTGATTTGTAGTGCTAGATGCGTACACAATATGGTTTGACATGACCCAGCTTTCCCTGCTTACTTTTTTCATGACAAAAACTTTTCATTTTTCTCTGAAATATGCGAGGTTATGAGGTGACAGTATATCCACAAGACTCCGAATCTAAGCCGGTTTTCGACTTGTCATTCAACAAATGTATACCCGCTGCCAACATTCGTCAAACAGTTCACTGAAGAAGTGACGACCGGTGGTCGGAGAGTGACCGAGACCTTCTTATAACCGGCCCGACGACGCATGCCCCGCCCCTTCCACAACCGTAATAGGTCAGAGACTCGTACAGCAGCGACACTTGCAGCTAAAACCATAACGAACAATGCAGCAATTCTCAAAATAAGAAGCATCAAAAGTGCCTTCATACTTTTAGGACCTTGGTGTGTAAGGATGCGTCAAGGTCCCACAGTTATTTAATTATACATACAGCTTTATCCAAATTAAATACATTTTGTAACATCATTATACTATTTACATCAGTTTACAATATACGTACGCATATTGTATATGTATCTTAGCTTGCTTTTGATAATCGGATATCGACCTTGATATCACCCTTGGAATAATTCAATCAAAATTACAAGATGAAAACTTTACAATCAGGCATCTACTTTATATGTATAAATTTTCAAAAAAAATACTTTTTATTGATAAATATATATCTAGAAACTTAGGCAATTGTGTATAATAAGCAAAACTGTATAAATGGATTTTTGTACTTGTACTCACTGTCTTTTGAATTTGTGATATATTATTTTGATGAAATGATGTATAACTTTATATATTTTTTATTCATATCCACTCAGCAACATGACTTATCACATTACCTTTAATGAGTACCCTCCCTCCTGGGGTGGCAGCTGGCTTAGTGGTTAGAGCGTTTGACTTTAAATCCAGGTGGTTCAAATCCCGCTCTAACCAGTATACTAACTGTGGCATTTTTCAGGCTGAAAGCGCCTTAAACCCCATTGCCCATGGGGGTCTAGGTAGCCCTTGCAGTGTGGTTCTGTTGGGGCTTTTTCCCTCGCTTGCTGCGCTTCAGATGCTCTATATGTGCTCTCTATGTCACACCCCCCCCCCTCCTATGTCGTCATCTCATTGTAAATAAACATCAACCTATCATAGACTTAGCGGAGTGTGTGACATATGTAGTTCATATGTAGACATTTAGAACCAGATGCGTGAATGGAAAAAGGTCAATTGTCTGCCCAGACTCGGTGGATTTTTAACACTAGGTGTTTTTCCCCCACCCCATATAAGTGAGACTAATCAGATTGTCATGTCAACCTAATAGGCTAGCATTGTAAAGGGCCCATGATGGCCTATCACGTATCCTTTGGTAATCAGCCTATAAATACATACATACATACCCACCGTCCTTCAACCTGGAAAAGAAGCTTTTTATCTTGAGCTATGTAAGACTTTTATTAAGCATTAATGTAGCATCAAGCACCAGTCTCTTCAAAATTAAGTGTGTGGCAGGAGCGAAGAGTTTTCTTTGTGTTTCTCTCGTTACAATTGTCTATCCTGTCACTTTTTATCTCAGTGATAAAATTCCTAGGTTAGATGTATGAAGAACACTTATTGAACTGAAAATGCTTATTGGAGTTTTTTTTATTAATGGTATTGATCTAGGGTATAAACTATCCCTGGTGTGATTAATGTATGTGGATCTAGAGTATAAGCTATCCCTAGTGTGATTAATGTATATGGATCTAGAGTATAAACTATCCCAGGTGTGATTAATATATATGGATCTAGAGTATAAGCTATCCCTGGTGTGATTCATGTATATGGATCTAGAGTATAAACTATCCCTGGTGTGATTCATGTATATGGATCTAGAGTATAAGCTATGCTTGGTGTGATTAATGTATATGGATCTAGAGTATAAGCTATCCCTGGTGTGATTCATGTATATGGATCTAGAGTATAAGCTATCCATGATGGTGGTTAATGTATGTGGATCTAGAGTATAAGCTATCCCTGGTGTGATTAACGTATATGGATCGAGAGTATAAGCTACTCCTTTTGTATTGGAGAGAAATGTACAGAAAAAGCCTATACCTCCTTGTGTTTCTCATTGTTAAACAGATTTTGCTACTAGTGGTTGATATGTGGTTGTGTTTGCTCTATCTTGATTATAATTTATCACGATATATATATACGTATATCAATTATAGTTTAACGTTACTATCTTTATTCCTAAAACATCATCGTTCTCTTACGATTGTTACTCATGTGTAAATAAATGTGTTGTTACCCGTCATTAATCAGTGAGGGACATCTCGTGCTTTTGGGTGGGTAGCTGGCTTTTTCAACATTCCTTTATCGCGCTCGTTTCAGTTTCATTTTCACCTCCGTGGTAATGACCTTTTTGATTATAAGACTGAATACTTAAGCGATGTTTTTAATTTCACAATTTTCATGTTTTTTTTTCAACATTTGCAATATTTAAAACAGTGCAAAAACTTCCCACTCAGTAAATTCTATTTGAAAATATAATAATGAATAAAAATCGCGAAGCGAAATAAAATAAGCGGTTTTTCAAATTTATTTCAACATTTCATCAATGTGTGAGATTGAAAAAACTGCACCAAGGTCAAAAATAGTAACATGAAATCATAAATTTTTAAATTATAGCATAAATCATTATTTAACTCTACAAGCGCCGTTCTAATATAATTCTTAAAATGTATTAAGCCCCGCTATTTCCATATTTACATCTGTCGGGGTAAATGGTTACAAAAGACAATAGCAGAACAGTGAACCAAATGATGATTTCGTGAGGACACTAGTTAATCATTTATGATCGAAATAACATTGATTCTTGTTATAGTTAATTATGCGTCGAAGATAATGTGCAGACACACGGTACAGTGATATCATTTACATGTATTGCCTAACTTAGCAATAATTTTTACATGACAATAATAGCGACGTCTAAGATGCATCTATAACCGCTCAAGTCACGAGTACATTTCAAGGGAGACTACCATCCATGGCAAATACGAAAAAGCAACGAAACGGAATAAAATCCCTTTATGAATGTAAGGATTGGTTCGTTACGTACTTCATCGACCATGCATTTTCTTGGTAGCAACGATCAATTAAATACTAAATTAGCAATTAGTGTGTGTTTGTTATGTAACAGTTTGGCATTTTATTCCGGAATTGTTAATTTAATGATCGGTGGTCAACCAAAGATAAATACGAATAAGAAATGGTACAATCGTCGCCCTGTAGTGTATTATAATAAAGTTGTGACATTCGATTGTATAACTTCTAAATAAATACACTATATACAGTGTGTATATATTGAGATAACCTCGTTTGAGTCTTTTTATTACCGGACGTGCATGACATGCTGAAAATTCTCACTGTTTTATGTATGAACATCCTCATTCTACCACTCTCTATTGATGTTTGTGTCTTGATTTTATTGGGTTTGATTTATAAACCTTTATAAATAGGCATCTCCCGTCACGTTTTAAGTCAACAGTCAATGACGAGATAGCATTGGTTTTGCTGACCCTGTTAATTTCTCCCTCTGCAGTATGCCGGTGGCCGGTGCCCCGGAGTCCATGTCCTGGGCAGTAATCAAGTCATCCCAGGGTATAAAACTCAGCCATAGATTACATTACCCATCGACTCCAATCATATTCTATGCACCATTGATTTTGTTCGAGTTTTAGATTTCATGGACTTCGTGGATTTAACCGAAATGTGGATTTGGATATTCCCAGTAATGTGACTAGAAAATGAAATCCGCCACTGAATGCCGTGGTCCTATATATCGTATCATGGAGAAGGCGCGCTCACAATAAACCGTGCTAACCTGCTCTCGCCACCAATTTTTAAGTATCTTAAACGGAAAGATGCGAGTAAACTGCTGTATATTTATAGCTAACGCGTCCTTTACTAATTAAGTCCAAAAACATTCACCCTTCAGGCCAGCTTTACAAACGACGGAATCTAACCATCTTAAATAGGCCTATCGTTACATACATACTAACAGCTTGTGTATCTACTCCAATTGCTCACTCCATCACATGAGTAGACAGGACTACTCGTATACCCGAAGCTGGGGTGTTGGCTTCGTGGTCAATGCAAGGTACATCCTGTCTCTTTACCGACTGCTATATAAGATTTGTGAAAATATTTGACGCGGGAAATCCATGTGGGTGCCCTGCCCTAAATTCTCACCAATGACTTCAAATTCCTCTTTCTATGGGTTTTTTGTTTGGTGATGCTTAAGGGGGGGGGGCTTTCATTTCTTTTGACCGGTCTACTCTGTTTTTCGGGTTGCCAGTGTGATTCCGGATCCCCTAACGCTTCATCACCCAAGGACCATCGAAGCAGAGACGATATTAGACCAAATTCAAGGACTACCACAGTCCTTGAGACCATCGGGACGATTATGTTCAAGGACCCAAATATGCCGACCATCACAAAATGACTTGAAAAGCAATTCAGACACATCGGGTCAACTTTCAATAAACTGATAAACATTAAGCTATTACCAAACTATATGTTTTTACTTGACATGGTTATTATTAGTTAGGTCAATCTGTATATGGCTAACAATGGACCACGCAGCGAACCATCTTGGCTCGACCTATACATACATACCGACCTACCTACCTATATACATACATCTTTTCTCAGATTGTAGTCGTAAACCTCGGGTTTTCAATTAATATTCCTCGCATCGTCACCAGGCCTAATCCTACCATTGATGAAATATCGATAGTGTTTTGGAGAAACAAACGGACGGAAAATATGTAATCCAATTTTGATATCGTGCCCTGTGTGTCGTGGACTTGTCAAAATGCTTACTGATATGAATTACTGAGTATGTTTGGATGTCTTAAACAACAAAACCACTTATTATACCTGCCATTTGAGAGGCCGCAGATATATCAGTGATCAGTGATTTCAGGAATTAATGGAACCAAAATGGACATTTTCAGTTTGGTTTAAGACGCGTACTTGAGCGGTATGTACTAAAACCAATATGGTCCCCGGACCCCAAATCTTACACTGTTCTCAGGAACGTTTGTGTTGTAATGAAGATCTAATGCTCGATTGGGTGTGAGTGTCTACGACTATGAGGCCATTGCGTATATCCGGGTTGTGTTTGACTAAACAATTTACCATTTGAAATGATTAACGCTATTTCGTAGTTTACCCGTTTCTTTATAATTTTATTCGACCTCGGTGCCTTAATTGGATTTATTGTGAATTATTTCGTGTTCGATTTATTTTGCTGGCATATACAGTGGCAACAAATTAACGAAAATTATTGGTTCTACACGAATAGATATCTGATGGAACACGATAGCAACCCTTGTCTGTCACAGTGCGTCCCCTCCGGGCGTAAAAGGTGGCTGGTGTCAGATCTATGATTATCATTATTGTGTCATTTGGGACAGCTATCGTGTCTCAACAGAGTTCTTTGGCATCCTTATTTCATGAGATGTTACATGTTATTATCTATAAACCTATCCCGACCTGTCATTCTTTCAGACTCTACTCGTGTCACTTATTATACGCTCCCTGACTTGCATTCAGTGTATAATCACGCTTCCACAGTTGATAAAACGTCGAGTCCTGGTACGTCTCTGCCCTACCATATGACCAGGCCATTATTCAGCCAGGGACTCCCTACTGGGATCAATCCATCTCCCTTTCTTATTGTGCTTTCGGTACGCTGTGGCTAGACATCTACATATTGATAATGCACTAGTCCAGTTATCCACACACGGCTCCTCTATTAGCCAAATCAATTATTTTGGCATCGCCGCAACTCGGGGGCAGCCATCCACCAAATCCTGACAGATTCGTGTATAACTTTATGTGCTCGGGATTGATTAATTGCCTCATCTGTGTGATGGTTCTAACCATTAGAGACCGGTAAAGCAATTCAACTTTCTGGTGCCGTAGCTTGGCAGACAAAACAGCAGAATAGTTCAGACTTCGTTAGAAGACCAAGTGTTAAGAAATCAGCAATATTAACCTAATGACTATAATTTAGCAACGAAATTGGTTTCGGTGTCGCGTTGTTTTACGTTCGTCGGGTTACGTAGGTTTAACGTACATTAATTTACACGCCCTGTCACCCAGCGAGCTCGGGCTGACATCAGGGAATAATTAGAACCGTGGTGCCGATACCCCGGGGTCCACGATCAATATTAATCAGGGTATTTTAGCACTGGTTAAACTCATCCTAATAACATAGGCTCTACGTATTCAGACGAATGGTGTTACACCCAATACCAAGTACGCCAGCTCGTTCGATACCGTAGCTTGCCTTTCACGACACAACAAACTGAAGTGTATATTACTTCGACTGAACACTCGGAGGGGTGCCCGAGTAACCGCATTCATTGCAAATGTTGTGAGATGTCTGTCAATATTTTTCTCGTCATCATCGCAGAAGCTGATCTGATGTGTCGTTTAATCAACATTGCCCCTCTAGACCGGACACACCACCCGACAATGTAATCGCCAAGTGAAATTGATCGATGCGGACGCGTGATATACACTTGCATGCAGCGTCGAAAGGTCGACTATAATATGTCTTAGTGTTAATTATAATACAGTACTGACCTAAATAAATACGGAATCCCTCATATATTAATAAAACGACACCCATAGAGTGCGAAATGTGTAATTGTCATTGTTAATTGCTCGGCGTCACCCACTTATTGGGATTTCATGCTATAGGCATTTCTTACAATTTGGTGCCTTAGCGTAAAATAATATATCGCCTAAGCACGGCTGAATTTTCAGGGAAAACGAATAACGTGTGTGATAGAACTGATAATTGTGTAGTACATCATGATCATATAGATAAATACGGAGCTATGTTTCACTATTTGCTGCCATGAACCTTTTTTATTTTAATGATTCTAGGTACTACGAGTATTTCGTAAGAGAATGTCTTCAGAAATACAAGCTCAAATACCACCTGAAAGATTTGGCCAGGACACCAGCATACCTTGTCTCAATATATCTATCGACATACTTCAGTGTCAGTGTTTAAATAAGGCGATGGAATCAAGAGAGATTCCTTGTACCCATGGCAGCCACGCCGACCAACACAAAAACGATGTATTATTGTATGCATAAAAGGTTTGTGCGAGATCTCGATCCAATCGCGCCGATTAAAGAGTTCTCACTATGGTAAAAAATTAATGCCCATATGGCATGGAAATCGTTCGTCTGTTCGTTGCGCACTATATTCCCTACACACGTAGTTTTGTCTAGACTGTTTGTTCACTCGTGTATACTAGGTTGTAAATCGATCGTAATGCTTGCTCAATTTGGCGACAACCTAGACAGACAGTGTTTGATGTGCGCTGTAAATCTTGTGTATAATCACGATTTATAACCGATAAAAATGTGTACAAGACCATAAAACATAAAAAGACTTTATTTGCTTACTTTTTTAAACTCTCTGTCCCCAAATAAGTGCTCGTAGGCTAAATTTATCATACATAAATAATATTACCCATAAAAAGAAAATCTAATTTGGATACCACGAAGAGAAATATTGCAGTATATTAGAGGTAATTCCATTTTCAATTAAGACAAAGCGAAAGGATCTAATTAAACGTTCACTGACAATAAAAATACACGTATGATATCGATCTTTTACTGCGCACACAGAAAAAAATGTATAAGTTAATTAGGCAAAACATCTTAAATTACACGGGCGTTTCTAAGAATCGTCTGCTATTAAATTAATCGATATAAACGGTATGATATTTCCAGCTATAATATACACAAGCCATTGAACGTGTAAGCAGCTTATGTGAATTTAGGCGAAATAACATCTTTATGTACAATAACATAATAGGATTTTTTGATCTTCGGGTAACATTTAGACGTTTTGATGTGGGTGTAACGATCATGGCGGTTTCATGGGCAGATGCAACGGCGTTAACCTTTGCTCGTCCGCATGAACTCGCATCAACTCGAACGTGAACATAGTGAACGAAATGAAGGTGAATATCGACGAGGTTACGGCTATGACGTAGGACCATCCAACAGTGAAATCAAACGGTAGGTCTTGCGTGCGTTTGTAGACGCTGAATGCGTCGTGACCTTTGATGCCCATCACCAGACACGTCATCACGGTCAAACATCCTGAGATATGTGATATCAACTCAACTAGACAATTAAATATTGACGATAGAGCCGGTATCGCTCTATGTTTTACCCGTTAAAATACAGCCAAGTTTTTTTTGTAAATGTGAAATTATGGCAGTTGCCCTGCATCTTGAAGATATAATTTATATAAAGATATATAACAATCAGTTTAGCCTCGCGGTCAATTTTATCAAATGATTAGCCAGTGGAACAGCCGTTAAATGTTTAGCTTGTATACTATAAGCGGTTTTTACCGATAAAGAGCTACCTTCTACCTTCAGTCATATTTTACAAGCACGGTTATAAATTAAGATCAAGAGCAATTAAGCGATAAATGGTGATAGATGCAGCCATTGCGTGTTGCCCTAATGGAGTGTTATCCCCAGAGAGACTTGCAAGACATCCGACAACTAGCTCTGCTAACCTAAACGCAACAGCCATATAGCCTATATAACCTTTTGTTTATACTTACATCCATACGGACATGAATAGCAGATCCGCGGACTTTAACATCAATCAGAGTTTAAACATTGTAATTGATATTACTAAAGAAACCATGGAAGCCGATTGATGAGCATGTGTACCCCTCATATATCACAGATATTGTGAGAGAACGCTATCAAATCTGTACCTACCCTCCTTTGCGGGTTAGCTGCGAACTACGAATATTGTGATATGAAATATTATATTTACCTCGGTTTAAATGAACGACATTCGCGACTGTAAGAGTTAATGACATAAATTTTAACGTATAGAATCCTACGTAATTTTTGACTGACAACTTGGGAATGTTCGAGAACCAAGAGCCGGTCTGAATTCAGGACTAGCCTATACAATGTAGGTCACGTGAGTGCACTATCACTGATAATAACTATCACTTGCAAAACATAACAGGAAAAGTGCGATAAAACAAACCTGCAATAAACAAGAGAAAAATATGAGCGATGAGGACCGGCTTGGACAGTTGTAGGCGCACGGACATGACGTAAGGGATCATAAGTATGGCGCATGTCGCGTAACACACCATCGCGATGACCGCGAACGCCTGGGCCACTTGGATATAATCTGTCTCAAACGATTCATAGTTAATACCATTCTATCTCGCTTGTATATTTTTGTTATTACTGGCAGGGAGAAAGATTTGGATAGCGGAAGAGAATTGCGCAATTTTAAATCGTTGAAGGTTTCTAGAGGCTAACTAATTTTGAAACTTGCTCTCGTTAAATATTTCAGCGAGCCATTAATACATAAAATTGCACTTGCTTAGATTCATAAATCATAGGTTTTAGACGAGCTGCAATTTTACAATAGAACCTGTTTTTTTGACTGCTACTCTCCATTTTACGTACAAATTTCTCGTATCTCTATCAAGACACCGATAAACAGTTTTATGATGTATTTTATGATATGATTTTAACATATTATGCCTGCCATTTTTAGGAATATACACTTAGGGGAAAAAGTTAAGCCCCACCCTATACATTTATTCACAGGGTATATAAATTCACAATGTATGACATATATTCGTGTTAATGTGTATTAACAGTAGTTATGTATTAAGTAGTCATTTATAGGCATAATTTTAGGCCACAAATTGTAAAGCCTATGTAGCATGTGTCACAACAGTACCATTACTGGACGTGATAAATGTTGTCCAAATGTCAGTTTGCATTCTCCCAAGTCAGTTTGCTCTGTCCATTGAGTTCGTTATTCCCACACCATATTCATTCTAGAGTGTGTATTAACGACTATGGCTCGCGGAAAAATATCGATAGGACAAAGATTATAATGAAGGATTATAGGGATGAAGGAATCTGGCTTATGTAACCGTGCGATTAGTCGTGAGTTGGGCGATGATCGCCGTGTTATTGATAGACTGATCACACAGTCTAGAGAGACTGATGACGTAAAAGATTGCGCAAAGTCCGGAAGACCCTATAAAACGAACGCGATGACAGACGCCTCGGAAGACTCGTGCGAACACATCGCTTTGCCAGTAGTAACGCCTTTCATTCCATGTGGAAAATATACGGTCCAATCTCTACAAGAACTGTACGCAATCAGTTGTAGAATCTCCGTTATTGGGCCAGACGACCAGTACGAAGAATTCAACTAAAGCGGCTTCACAAACGAATGAAGAGGGAGTGGTGTATGCACCGGCAATACTGGAACCTGCGGACATGGAGAAAGGTTCATTTCTCAGACGAGAGTCGGTTTCTTCTGCATGAAAATGACCGTAGAGTACGAGTTTGAAGACAACACGGAGCAGCTTTCGCACAAATGAACATCAGCGAAGAGGTTACATTTGGCGGAGGGTCCATAATGGTCTGGGCTCCGTGTGTTATGAATGTAAGTTAGACGTTCAGACAATTCGAGAAACACTAAGGCGCAATCTCCACTGCAGGCTGGGAGGACGGACCGAGTGTTTCAACTTTTCCGTCTCCTCCGTAAGGACCAACCAATGAAAGTACAAGTCATCAGTTCATCAAGAGGTCAGCAGTTCAGCGGGTGCTTACTGTAGTTTTAATGCACGATACTATTGTACAATTACTACAGAACTGAATAACATCGTACACTAGTAACTCAGTTGACATGTCCAAATATAGCGCAACGAAATCCTCGTAAACGTAGTGGGTGGTGCCACATTTCGATGACCATGTCCATAATACACATCCAGATTTTATGGATGACAATGCAAGACTCCACAAATCTCGTGCAGTTATCGAATTTCTGCGGGACAACGCCATCACCACTCAACCATGGTCAGCAAGGAGTCCCGATCTCAATCCCATTGAGCACATCTGGGATATGATTGGAGGAATCCACCAGTACAAGATCTTGAGGACTTGAGGCGGGACTACACGAGGAATGGAGAAGGTACCCATGGCAGAGATTCAGCACTTGATCTCAGGGATGTGCAGAAGGGTTTGTACTGTCCTGAATGCTCGTGGTTTTTACACGAAATACTGACATTGAAGGATGTTTTCATGAACATCGTGTCCTATTTGAACATTTTATGTGCATAATTTGTAATACCCACTTTAGGTGGTTCTCTCTAGCCAAAAAGTTTTAAAATCTTCTATTTAACTCAAAAATGATCACTTGTTGGAAATAAACTTATTGGTATTAAAATACCACATAACCCCTATATTTGCGTGATTTTATAGGTATAATAAACCACTATAATGCCTAATAAAGCATAGAGATATCTAGATGCTAATGATATTACTACAATGTGACATTTCTGCAATAGGTACGGTGAAATTATAGAGTGGGCTTAACTTTTTTCAAACATTCACAAGTTCTGATTTTATAGCTTAGTTAGTTGTTTGGACGAAACAAATGATGTAGAGTTCGTGGGTTCGCTCCTCAACGAAGGAAAGGAGCTACTCTCATATATATTTTAAAATTTTCAATATATTTGATTAACTAAGGACATAGATTTTCGAGATACGCACCGACATCGTGAACAGGCGTGCAAAACCATCTCTTGTTGTGACGTTTGTACAAGCAGGAATTCCACAGACTTACGAACTTGTATGTCTCTAGGCCCACCCACTCACTCGTCGAGAACGCGACTATGTACTGAACGACACCCGATATATAAGCCACTACGGCAAACCCCGCAGTAACTGACAGTTTCATCTGTCAAGATACGCCACATTTAAAATTAATATTGCATATATAGATGTACAAAATTGGAAAGGACAGTATATTCTATTTTTAGGTGCTGGCTTCACGATCGACATCTCGTGTGTTTAATTTCCTTCCAGCAGGACCTTTGACAACGTAAGCTGCAACTATCAGGTACCTGATATGAATAAACAATTAACACTCATTTGTTAGGATTACCTACACCAACTAGATCGGTAAATGTACCAAAACGTACAGATGTAGGTTGTTCTGTTAGCAACTGTTATGATTGAAAATACGAACAGAAAACGCAGCACTTTGTTGACTAACTTACTATCTTAGAGATTGACGCAAGGCTTTCCTTTTAACTTTTTACATTGTGGCAAGTGTGTTTTATTCCGATACGTGGCGATTGACAAAACTAATATGTTATTGGACTTTTGTTAACTAATTAACTGCAGTACGAGGTGTGACATGACGGAATGGAATTTTCGAGATTGTTGTTCAGTATCTCATCTATATCTGTGACAGGGTCTTTTATGCATTCGATCAGCTATGCAAAGCTTATGACCAAGATTCACCTTCAATAATCTCTCTTGCACGTAACGCGAGACGTGAATTTTGTGCCTCGTCGATTTGTAATGTTAGCTACGAACACTAATAACCCCAAAAAGAAAATATACGAATTTCGCGCCTTGGGATAGACCATTAGATCGTTAATTGCGAGCTCTGTTCGTGTCCGTTCTAGGAAGGTCATTTTATTTTTCGGAAATAACCGGAAATATCTGATTTGCTAGCTGTTTCTTTATTATATTAAGGGTTGTGTCAGTATTGTATACATAGCTGTATCAGTAATGTATAGATTGGTGTGTCAGTAAAGTGCCAGTATGGCTGTATCTCTATTATAGAGATGGCTATGTCAGTATTGTTCAATTGGTCGTGTGAGTATTGTATACGTGGTTGTGTCAAGATTGTATATAGCACGGCAGTGTCAGTATCTCAAAGATTACCCTATCAGTATTCTGTAGATGACAGTACCAGGAAGGCCGTGCCCGTAATGCATACACGGGGGTATCAGTAGTGTATTTATGGCCATGTCAGTGTCGTATACATGGATGTATCGGTTGTGTAGTATTTTATATATGGTTCTGTCAGTATTATTTACAAGGGTGTCAGTATTCCATAGATGTAGCCGTAGGCCCGCTGTCCAAATTATCTCCGCGAATGATGATTCAAGATTCAATGCTGACATTCCCATACATTCCTATCTTACATTACGAGTAGCATACAAAAGGTCATAAAAGTGCACATCCTGTCATTAGGAGTGTACATACTATCATTATGCGAGTTCATAACGTCATTAGGAGTGTACATACTGTCATTATGCGAGTTCATAACGTCATTAGGAGTGTA
>WURV02156972.1:0-16310 GCA_011762755.2 Epimenia babai
ATAGGGCAGGGCGTAGTTATAGATAGGGCAGGGCGTAGTTATAGATAGGGCAGGGCGTAGTTATAGATAGGGCAGGGCGTAGTTATAGATAGGGCAGGGCGTAGTTATAGATAGGGCAGGGCGTAGTTATAGATAGAGCAGGGTGTAGTTATACGTCGCGTTGTGCGTCATTTGAATTTTTAGTCCTCTATTGTATGCTCAATGTGGCTTCTTCGAAACTGTATGAGACACAATATTGTATATACACCAGGCATCCTTGTTCATATAGTCGTTAGTTTAGTAATCCAGTAATTGTGATCTCCCTCTATTCCTTGTGTTTTATAATGAACAATGAGTACTTGGGGTACGTTTGGTTGAATGCGATTAATAAGATGCCTCCAGCAATAGACAGGGAGGAAAAAAACTTACACCTCTGATGGGACTCGAACCCACGACCTGCAGATAACCGGTCTGGTGCTCTACCAACTGAGCTACAGGGGCAAGCTTTCTCCTGTGTATTTAGGTATTTGACACCGTTTTTAAGAACCACTGATAAGTCCGTATATCATGCCAGCGATATACACAGATATCTGTAATAAGCATGATGGACTGTAAATTGATTGGCTGATTTTTACGGTGTTTTCTATATAAACGTGATGTTAATGGGGGTAGCCAACGTGGTTCTTTCAACAACATTCCTCTCCAGCTATTTAATGAACCACATTGGCTGCCCCAGTGACATCCAGCAACAGAGTATACGGTGGTGGTTCTATGTATTCAGGGCCTAGATACAGACCACCTCGTGGTAGAACACATCCAAGTGAACCCTGCCCCCAAGATGAGGAGACGAACGTACCGCGCCCACGGCAGAATCAACCGTGAGTCATCCAGTCAACCATTCACGTACCTGACGTGTATTATCTATACTCATCATAGTTACTGTATATCCACACCCGATACGTGGCAAGCTTGTATCATTACCTGTCCTCATCAATCATAGTCGCATATTTATGGTATCTCTTCTTGCCAGACTACTTTCAGGTAAGGGGAGAGCAGCCTCTGACACATTGAGATGTCATGCTGCGTCATGTTCTATCCATGTCATGTCATGCCGTGTTATGCCATATTATTACGTTATCTCATACATGTCATGCGTCGTGCAGCATGGTTAAGTTGTCATATACACGCCGTGTCATAATTATATGCGTCATGTCGTGTTGTGTCATGCTGCGTGATTACGTTATCTTATTATACACCTTATTTGGCGCCAGTGATGCAGTGGTTAGAAGCGCGCCCTTCCTGCGAGTTGGAACCAGCACAAACCTAGGGCTTTTCCCACGCCTTCCACAATAGGAAATGAGCAAGATTTTCGTGCTTTAATATTGAGAAAGATTTGTTGCGGAATGGTTTATTATAAAAATATCTTTGCGATGTAACAGGGCAATGTTGTACGTGCAGATTAACATTTAATAATAAAGTGGCAGCAAAACCTCGCCATAATCCCTATACACATCTTGTCATGTCGTGTCATGTCGTGTCATGCCGCGTGATTAAATCTTATATGCGTCATGTCGTGTCATGCCGCGTGATTAAATCTTATATGCGTCATTTCGTGTCATGCCGCGTGATTAAATCTTATATGCGTCATGTCGTGTCATGCCGCGTGATTAAATAGTATATGCGTCATGTATTATGCCGCGTGATTAAATCTTATATGCGTAATTTCGTGTCATGCCGCGTGATTAAATCTTATATGCATCATGTAGTCTCATGTCGTGTCATGCCGCGTGATTAAATCTTATATGCGTCATGTCGTCTCATGTCGTGTCATGCCGCGTGATTAAATCTCTGTATACACGTCATGTCGTGTCACGCAGCTTACATGAGCAGCCCGTGCCACATCGAGGTGTTCCTCGCCGAGAAGGAGCAAGCCGTACCGCAGCCGGGTGGCGAGGACGAGCCAGTCAAGAAGAAGATCTCGCAGAAAAAACTCAAGAGAGCCAAGATGAAATACCGAGAATAGTGGTGAATCGTGGGTGTGTGTGTTCGCGTTTGTTGTGGATAAACACGCTGCTGATTGGAGCGTTTGTCAACGTGTTTGTTTTGGTTATTCTACCTACAGCGGTGAAATAAACAAATAAATCAACAGGAATATCAGGTGTCATCGTGTCATCGCGATTTATCATTCTGATGACATTTCCGATGACGATCTTTATCATTTACCTTTACCATTACTCTCACGGGATGATCCTTATGAATTGTTATTTCACGATGCTAAACGAATAGGCTATTTAGTCTGCCTGTCTGTCACCCCCGTCTGACCTCTCAACATCCACCAGTGGGGATAATGTCGGTTTAATTCATCATTCCTACTGGCGGTTGTTGCCATGGTAGCGATTGTGTCAGATGATTGGACGCGTATACCAGTAATCCTTACCTCCGACGTTATATGCTTTGATCCGTGAGGTTTTTCGTTTATTAAGCTTAACATCCACCAGAATTATCTTGTTACAAGTATCGTAGCAGACGCTAAAAACGCATCTAAAAGTATTCGTAAAGTGAAGACGGTAGCGAGTTGCGTCCCTTAGTTTGATTACGCCAACTGGCTGTTCGGGCATGCGGGCGTGGTCTGGCGTCGGATATTGGACGTTAAACAGCGCACGAATCGAGTTGGGCGTTCTTCCTGTTCACACAAAGCGATAGCTAAGGCAGTCATCGTACGGAGTGGTCGAACCGTTCATCTGAGTGTAGGGGTACGTCTATAAAAACCTATAAAATTATATATACCTTCATGTAACGCGTATGAAAGGGGGGGGGGGGAGGGAGGGAGGGAGGGAGGGAGAATGTCTTACAAAATTTATTTTAGACGGCGAAAACGTCATTCGCTTTTTTGCAGCGTCCAATCAAAGAACGTGATTTGGCCAGTCTATTTTGCACGCGGTTTGCGAGAGACGGCTTTGGAGAATTTTGCGAATCCGTTCTCGCTATAGGCTCATTTCCTGCCACGTTTCTCTAGATTTTGGCAGGTGTAACGTTAATGGTAATATTTTCTCGCGCCCACTGTAATTGGTTGTTGGATTCTCGACAGCTGCTCCATTGATTTTGTGGTTCACAAATATTCGTTTTCCCCACCATGTGAGACGAGTGGCGAGAATTTCAAG
Source organism: Epimenia babai (assembly GCA_011762755.2). Lineage (NCBI taxonomy): Eukaryota > Metazoa > Mollusca > Solenogastres > Cavibelonia > Epimeniidae > Epimenia > Epimenia babai. The sequence goes on from WURV02156972.1 coordinate 3,141, forward strand.
AAATCGGCAATTCTGTTATAACTTTTCATTGCTGAAATCCGATGTCGAAATTTAAATCTTAAAACGTGTAACAAATGGTGACGGTACCGTATATTGGTAACATCATATAGAGCTAGTAATCTACCCCGATTAATGAGAGAACAAGTGGGGGTAGCCATGTTAAGTCTGTGTACGTAAAGAACAAGGAAAAGACTAGCACCTTATAAGACTAACAGAAGTTTATCGAAACACACGGAAGGATCATACTAACGCCAAGCCGTTCAAGACGATCAAGGACCGTAGGCGAGGTTTGAACGTTACTTTATCGTGGTAGTCAATCCCCCTTCAAATATTGCCTTAAGAAATTTTACAATACGTAACTCACTTCGCATTTAGTCTTAGTCGATATTCAAGTACTAACATGGAGAGAAATGTACGGGAAAAACCTATACCCCTGATGGGACTCGTACCAACGAACCCTGTCAAATTCCCTGTCGCGGAAGACGTGGGAAATTCCTCGGTTTGCGTGGATTTGAACCGGCACCTCTCGTTTGAAAGACGCGTTTCCACTGGCGGCGACGATTTCTCGAGCAGATGGTTAATTGTTTGTGAGTTAAATGTCTCGCTTCTTTTCCTAGTACGACCCATGACATGATTGATTCAAGTCGATGAGCGAAGTCCAGGAATTCAAAACCAACCTTCAATCGATTGTATGTGGGTTAAATCAGGTAAGCTAATGGACGTACAATAAAGGTCGTTTACCCAAATTTATTCCTCGATTTAATAAAATCGCCAGGCCGCTGACAGGTACGAACTGCGTCCACCATGCACTGTATCTCTGATGCTATCAGTCGAATGTTAACACCCAAACCGCTTCGATAATCACAAGGAATGTTCCTCTGCGTTCATCCCATGTGTCTTGATTCACGAATGTTATTCGTTCAATTATTAACCATTACCTCGCAATATCGACACGGTGTATATCGTCATCACCGCGTTAACAACCAGACAATTATCGATGTAAACAGTTCGTTGTTGCGGAACGTCGTGGCTAACAGGGAGCTAAGCGAATCGTACCTAATGGGTCCTCGAATGACACCGCGGTAAACAAGTCGGTCGTTAGTACTGTAACTTAGTCCAGGACAATCGAGGAAAGCGAGACAGGTAAACTCGATACGAAGTTACGCGACGATTCCAATTATCCCGCCAGCCGACCGTTCAGGTATTGACATTGTATATATTTGACTATTAAATTTGTTCAAGTGCTTTAACTAACATCGTTGAGTCGTCCGAAAAGCTTATCTGAGCGGCGATAGGTAAGTAATGAGGTTGTAGATAAAATTGTTATTTAAATTGAGAACTACAGACGTGTTGGTTTATGCCCTTCGCAGTATATTCTAAAGGATCATAAAAATTGTATTATGCAAGTTCACTCATTGACCCAGATGTCACATTGTGCCAATAAAAGAACTGAATAGGTACGTATTTTTGAATACAGAATCGTTGTAATACAAAGTTACAAAAAATACTTAATATTTATAAGTTATTAAAATGGGGAATTCCCCAGATTTGTGATGGTGCGCAGTCGTGGCAGGTGAAACGTGATAATATTTACTACCAAACCTCGCTAGGGAACACGTCAATGTTGACCATGAGTCGATTACAGAAAGTTCAAAATGGTGTTGTCAAACGAAACAACTGCAATAAGCTTTCAAATTACTCGTTTGTGATGCGACGTAATAGATATTGTCACCAGGACGTCGAGAAGGTATGACAACAATATCACATTATGATGGTGATTTATAACATTTGTGGTTCACAGACAACTGTGATTACGTCGACTTTGTATCATATAGCCACCTATATCAGATTGTAATAAACAATAACGGAGGTATATTTATATACGGTGCGAGATCTAGGTACCAACGAATAAGCTCTGGATATCTTAGCGCCCTACAATCCCCCCCCCTCAAAATGATACAATTTAGAATAATAAAAAAGGAAATGTCTCAAGTTGTCAGTGAGACATTTTATTAAAACCTATCTCTAATGGTAGGGTTGTTAAACTCGTAATCAAAAGGTCGCAGGCTCGAAAATCGCCCGCCGGCCATGTTTTCTGTGATCATGCTCAGCAAGTGATTTTCTCCGATTTCTGGAGTGGACCTGTCGATCACACGGCTAGACGTTTGATATCTTTTCCGGATCATATGCGAGCGTTAAGTGTAATTTATCCGCGTTAAATAGCGGCTATTAACATCGATTATGAAGCGCATCTGAAGGCATTTACTCGCGGCCGTGTACGTTACCTTTTCATACATATCAGTGGTGTATTGGTTACGTGCAGGTAATTTCTGGTCGTCATATTGACAATAGACGTGATATAATACACAGAAAGCGTCGTCATATGCGGATTTGGCACCGAGTCGAAACCGGAGAACGACCTAAATTCGATCATAGATCGCTGTGCCATATGCCGATTGAATGTTCGATCACCGTTCCTCCTGTATCAACAAAGATCACGTCGACATACGTTGACTTAACGGCAATGTAATGTTTTATCACAGACCGAGCATAGGCTTCACAAGTAGAAACGAGTTTACCGATAGCGTTTTGTGTTACGCCGTGTAGTCATCGGAAATGGGTGGGGCTGCGTCCGTGGGAGAGGACAAGACGTCCACGTTACTAGACCCAAAATCTGCGCTCGTCGACAAGACGCGGGTATATAATATTAGATAGCTTTTGATAGTCTACGTGGTAAATACCCAAACGGCATTCTCATTAATGGCGGTTCTGGGGCGGCTCGTCACCCTTTTTGTAGTAACTACCATGGGATTTATTTAGTGAAATAAATGTTTAGAGTTTTAGTTATTCCAGCTTTTTTGTTTCTAAATTCATGCGAGCAAGGGTTTTGTAACTCTTTTCGATACCAAGAAATAAAACTCCCAGAAATGTTAATTAGAGAAAAATATAAATAATAAATTAAAATATTTACGCCTAGCGTATCGCATTGCATTATCTCATATCATCTCTCTCGTATCACGTTGTATGACTTCGTATTATGACGTACATCCACATGTAAACACGTCATTAAAACGTAATTATAATAATAATCATCTGATATTTTAGTTTCACGTCAAACTGACAGAAAAGGACTACCCGGTACCGTGGCCACCGACGACACGAAAATCCACGATCTTCGACCCGGAAATGATCACAAAAGCATCGGCTAATATATCTTCTTGCGTTAGTTGCCACATGTATATCGTAGGCCTAGACGATACTGAGAAGATAAATGGTGCGTCAGGTGCACCGAAAGGTATAAGTATAACTTCAATATCCGAAAGTTTAGCCAATACATTCGAACATGTAAAGTCATTCCGTTCCTTCGTGTTACGTTATTCTATGTCTTCTTGCCCTTATTTATAATTAAAACCGTCATGAAATGACGAAATATTACGCCAATCAGAAGTTATTGAGATGGCTGATACGAGGGTAGGCTGAAAAGTTCATAGATCGACCACGATGCCTTTTCTGAATTGGATTGTTTGCTGATTATTTTTCAACATAGCCCCTCTTACGCTCTATACACTTAGTCCAACGATGTTGCCGCGCTTGTACACCCGTAGTATAGAAAGAAGCCCGCATCTTGATCACCGAAAAACTGCTCGACGGCACGTATGACGTCATCATTGGTTCGATATCATTTGCCAGCCAAATGTGGATAAGCAGGGGCATTATCCCCCTAATGTATCCCCCATATACTCTGGGGTTAAGCCTTTCATAGCCAATATATAATATTGTTACATGAAAATTACACGGTTCAAAAAAAAAAGGAAAAATTCTGTCCATTTTGGTCTGAAGCGGCAGTACATACGAGGTAAGACTGCACGAATGATTAATAAATGCGAGTACACAACCGTGCACTTGATCACCACAATAACTCGCGTTGCTATTATGAAAAGCTTCATTTGAGTAGCTTGGACCGCTCTTGGTGAGTCTATGAACTCTTCAGCCTACCCTTGTAAACACCGATTACCTTTACTTGCTTCAGCAGTTAGGCATACACAGTGATTAATCCAGATCAGATTGTTTTGGGAGACTTAGTTATAAATAGCATGCGGACCAGTGAAAGTCATTCGTGACAGAAGAGGTAAAATAGCAGATGGGAGAGTAAAATGCATAGAGCTTGCTGGAGCCTGAACTGTTTTATTGTGAACTTGCTGTAAACAATTATTGGTCAAGCTGTCTAACCGGTTCCAAAATGCTGTATGTTACTGTCTCAATTACTTCTTGCTGAGATCGGAAATTTTAATCATTTTTATTACATAAGGTATACGAATGTATCATATTTATATTTTATACGATGAAGCAACAATATATCGATTGCTAAGATCCTGGAGTTTGAGGTATTTCTTGCTGTTTGGTGTATTTTAGTGATAGCATCGCCCGTCCGTCTAATGAAATACGCATCACGTAGGTATTTCAATAGATATAATTTTTTAATAACAAATCGAATGTTGCTTTCAGATGAACGACTCAATACTCGACAATTACGACGATCTGATTGAGTTTCTCACCAAGGATTGTTCGACAGGCTTGGAGAAACTGTGCAACATCTTCGCTTTTCTTGGTCTGTGCGGCGTGAAAGAGAGAAATTTAGATTCGCCTCTCGACAAGGGATGGGAACGGTCAAACACCGCCGCAACCGATGGTGTTGCGTTACCGGATAGTGCTGGCACGCCGGCGAGCGCTAGACTCCCAGAGACTGTCTCATCACCAGGCATCGCACACTCGGGGAGCGACGTTGAACAAGGGCATACCGAGAGTCCAAGGGGTTACATGCGATCGATTCAAGGAGGTGTCGGGCGCTATGCTTTTTTCTTTACGATTTTATGTCGGTGAGTTAATTAATTAATTTTACTGTATTTTAGCAACTCCACTGTTCATTTCTTATATGAAGAGTGTTTAAATGTTGGAAAAAAAATTTCTTATGCTTATCGAGTGGGGATTATTCGTTTTAATATTTACAAACTAAACTTAAAGCTGTTTCTTAAATTAGTTAAGTAAGCCAAAATTGAGTTTGTGCCGATGTAACATTATGTGACTGTTTTCTCTGGGTCACTCGTGAAGCAAAGAATCCAAGTCTTGTGCGGTAAGACTGGAGCAACTTGCATCAAATAATTGTAAGAGGCAGTTCCTGTTGTTCGGATACTTTTATTCATCGGTCAGCGAGAGCAATGGGAGTACGAGTTGATATGCGTCTTGGTAATAATAGCAGACATGTTCAGGTCGATACTCTTTGCTTCATCCATGGCATTTAAAATTTTCTGTTTTTAATTTTTCATATAGTAATGGTTGATCGTGGAATGTATTCGAAAGAATAATAATTATATAAATGTAGGAGGTGTTACCTCATTTTTTCTCTTAATTATATAAATAATATTGTACTAGCACTTCTTTTGGTTATAATGTAGTCACACTCTGCCTTATCAAACTATAAACTTTGCGTATATCGTTATCCGGACATGCGTACATCGTGTTGTAGAAAAGCCAAGTTACCTTGCGTGCTCATACCCGGAGTGGCAAAAAGTGCGATATACGATGTAGGCGACACAGACGTAACAAAACTAAGGAACGTATGGACGGCCGTATACATCGATGGTGATTGGCGGTTCGTGCATCCGCTTTGGGCGATTAAAACGCTCTCAGGATACTCAAGCAAAAGCTGGTACCTCGTTGACACAAGCGGGAACATCACTGTTAACGATGCCGAGAAGTCGAGCGGCGAGGAGACGCAATACCGTGTGAATACCTTTTGGTTCCTGACGGATCCCGATCAATTCATCAACTGGTGTCTTCCCGATGATCGAAGATGGCAACTGCTCGATAAACCATTAGAGAAAATAGAATTTCTACAGCAACTTTATCGGCGAGAAGCCTTCTTTAAATTCGGCATAACAGTCGATAGTCACGATTACTGTAACATTGTCTCGACTTCCGGTTTTGCCGAAATAATTTTACGCATCCCAAAATCTAAAACATCATTCGTCATTATGCATGATTTGTTTAGAAAGGCGCTTCACAATCAATCTCAATCGACCGATAATATTGAAAAACATTGTGTAGCCATGATAAAAGAGTTGCCGTTAGTTAAATTCAAAGTGCGTTTTCCAGTAGCGGATAGTTTCGTTTTAAATATATTCGGAAGCGATGTCGGTGCTTCTGAAACTTTGGAGTGGCTATGTAGTTTCCGGTTGGATTGTACGCGTGCGATGAATCCATATTTAGCGTATCCAGACAGTCCATACAGCGGATGGGGTCCCGGATTTGAGACGGAGGCTGCTGGCCTAAAGCCTCTGACACATCCTGGCGGGTTAGTTGTTACAACGACCGAGGAGCCAATATCGTTTGGGTTTCGATTGTTGAAAAATGTCTCCGTTATTGCTGATCTTCTCGACCAATCCGAGCAATACGTGCCGGTGGTCGTGACAGTCGGCAAAAGCAATGTCAAGGTTATTTCGTCGTTACCACCGGTAAACCGAGAATACGGTCTGGCGATATACACGAAGAACACGGCGGACGGAACGGTAAGAAACGCCGTTAATTACATCATCCGCCGAAACCTGCCGTCCGATGATGAGACAACTTCCTATTTTGAACAGCATGAAGAATGTGCCGGAAACGATGAGGCGGGCGGAGGAAAATGGAAGAAAATGCAGCGCAAAGTCATTGTTCAAGACGAGGTTATTTACTGACACGTTTATCTCCTAGCAACGTATTTTCGCGGTAGATTCATAGTGCCTAATAGTGTATACTGGCTGTACTAGGCTTGTGTGTTCCGTTGATCTCGGTTGCACGTTAGTCTGTTTGGTGAAAAAGGCCATCGCAAACAGATATAAAATGAATTTTTTTACATCTCATGTATAAATTATACCTTTTATATAAAGATAAGATTTTGAAATTATATCTTCTAGACTACGTTTCCACTTTTCGTGTATAGAAATAGCTAAATTATCGACTTCAGAGTAGCCGCACCCTGAAGATGAAGATGAAGCTGGCGAGAGCGTCCACAGAAGAAGACGTGTATGAACTGGAACAGGCAATCCAGACCTACGAAAGCTGCGACTTGGGGCCTTGTATGGAGCTGACCATGGCACAAAAACAACTCGCTTTCCTGCAGCGTAAACGAGGTCTGTCTCATTTCACATATACTAAACTGCGATTCCACTTACAGTGGAATGCAGTGGTTAATTACAATTAATTTCAATTAATTTTGACAAATATAAGATGCACACATGACGACGGTTTAAACTTTAAACTATGTTTTAATTTGACGTGTTTGTTGATGCGAGTTTTACTGGAGTTATTAATGGTGTTATTTCTGGGCGTTGTGTCGTCATACGCAGCTCTCCAGAAAGCTATAAAGCTGAAGCAGACGAGCGACCTCGAGCAAGCTATCCAAGATATCAAAGATCATGACGAACGTAAAAAGATAAGCAGCGTCTTAATCAAGACGGCCGAGAGTTTGCTCATTCGGCTGCAGCTATTGGATAGATCTCGGCAACGCGTTACCGATATGAACAACCGCAGTGTCAGCGAAGTGAGGCGGTACAACCGTGCGGTGGATACGGTGCACGATGTAGCCGCGGCTGTGTACGCTCTGCTCGGAGAAAATCCGGAAAAACTCGAAGTTAGTATCGGAAAAGCACGAAAAATTGTCTACTCTGGATGCCAGCGTGCAATTTTTATTAGCTTATTGCCACCATTGATGTCTACTAATCAGTATTCCTTAATGCACAAAATGTCGCTCGTATTTTTTTCTGGAGGGCAGGGATGAAATTGACGACGTATCGCGAGACTTAATCATTAGAAAATATTATGTATTTAAATTTATTTTATTATTCCCTGAATTATAATACGTTCTAAAATATATTCACAACAATTTATTTTTTTTTATATGACTTTTATTATAACAAGGCGAATATATTTCCAAAGATTTTGAATGAGACTTCTAAATATATTATCTCAACGAGAAAATTTTATTAAAAGTTATAAGTATCAACAAGAATGCATAGTATTAGATGCAGGATGAGCATATTCTATATGGACTGTTTACCGACATGTTGTCAGAAATGGAAGTACGTACAGAGTCTGCTCGGCAGAGATGGCCCTTTCAGCGTTATCCATTTGGTGGAGACGTGCACCGTATCGGAGCTAACGGAAGAACGGGTCGAGGCGAGTAAAGCTTTCCTCGGTGACCATACGCTAAATTCGTGCCGCGTCGTCAGCACCGAGATTGCCGTCTTCTTCCAGTGGGTGAGTCCGTCGTGCTTGGCTGGGTAAGAAATAAACCAGTGTCGTGCTTGGCTGGGTGAAAAAATAAACCAGTGTCGTGCTTGGCTGGGTGAAAAAATAAACCAGTGTCGTGCTTGGCTGGGTAAGAAATAAACCAGTGTCGTGATTGGCTGGGTAAAAATAAACCAGTGTCGTGCTTGGCTGGGTAAGAAATAAACCAGCGTCGTGCTCGGCTGGGTAAGAAATAAACCAGTGTCGTGCTTGGCTGGGTAAGAAATAAACCAGTGTCGTGCTTGGCTGGGTAGGAAATAAACTAGTGTCGTGCTTGGCTGGGTAAGAAATAAACCAGTCTCGTGCTTGGCTGGGTAAAAATAAACCAGTGTCGTGCTTGGCTGGGTAAGAAATAAACCAGCGTCGTGCTTGGCTGGGTAAGAAATAAACCAGCGTCGTGATTGGCTGGGTAAGAAATAAACCAGCGTCGTGCTTGGCTGGGTAAGAAATAAACCAGTGTCGTGCTTGGCTGGGTAAGAAATAAACCAGTTTCGTGCTTGGCTGGGTAAGAAATAAACCAGTGTCGTGCTTGGCTGGGTGAAAAAACCAGTGTCGTGCTTGGCTGGGTAAGAAATAAACCAGTGTCGTGCTTGGGTGGGTATGAAATAAACCAGTGTCGTGATTGGGTGTGTATTACATGAGTAAGTGGATGGGGATCGGAGTCTTTTTCACATGTTGATCGATTTAAACTTACCAGAAGGGGACAATCAGCGTAATGGCTGGAGCGTTTGATTTTGAATCCAGGAGGCCTTGATTCTACTCCCGCTCTACCCAGTGTACTACCTATGGCGTTGTTAAGACCCTGCAACCATGGGGTGTGGGTAGCCCTTCAGTGTGCTTCTGTGAGGGCATCCTCCCCCTGACGCAGGTGTGCTGCAGATACTCTATGAATGGTTGCTAACTAATCAATAACTACCATTAATTTTGTGACTCTTCTCTGTATTTTCGCTAATCTTTCAAGTCTAATTTATAGGTTAGGTACCAAACTATTGAATAGCATTTAAGTGTTGGCCTATATATATGTGTATATAAAAAACGTCATTTTAGGTCACGTCTATGATAGACAACTACACGTCGAACAGATCAGAACGAGAACCCGCGGAAGAACTCGCTCGCGGGATGCCGCCATCTCACGACGTCAACGGCCTTCAAACTCCAAGCCCGACATAAGAATAAACAGAGCATTAATTCAAATCAACATTGGCGTATTTTTTATCGTTGTTGGAAAAAATATATTTCATATATATGGTAGACTTATATATATTGTAGTTGAAGACACCCCACACTGTCACCGTGAGATATTACGTACGTTGTTTTCTTATAATTACGTGATTAAGGCGACAAAATGAGCATTTTATAAAACTAATTGTTTTGGTTATCCTATCTCAAATACCGTAATATCTCTATAGAATCACTGCTTAGGAGTTATCCTCTGAATTCTTAAATGTCAGACTGAAGCTGCAGCCAGAAAAAAATGATATAAACGTGTTGTATTTATATTACCTTCATCAATACGGCAGAATTTTGGCGTTCATGATCAGGACTTAAGTAGAAATCTACACAGAAACCAGGTTTTCGTAAATACAATTGACGATTAATGGATAAAATAGACGTGGCCCACCCCAAGTGTATGGATGACATTGTTGTTAGAACATCCTAATGGATGAGATGGTTGCAGCACATTCAAATGTATGACAAACATGGGTGTTAGTAAACCCACATGTACGATATAGTCATATAGCGAAAGCATGTCTAAATATATTACATCGTTCTTATCAAATCAAAATGCATGGCACCGCATTTAGAAAACACAAATGCATGCCACGGCTGTTAACAGACTCATGTACATGACATTGCCGTGGGAAGACTCGTGTGCATGATATTGTTGTTAGAAGACTCACGTACATGACATTGTTGTTAGAGGACTCGTGTACATGACATTGTTGTTAGAGGACTCATGTACATGACATTGTTGTTAGAGGACTCATGTACATGACATTGTTGTTAGAGGACTCATGTACATGACATGGTTGTTAGAGGACTCATGTACATGACATGGTTGTTAGAGGACTCACGTACATGACATTGTTGTTAGAGGACTCATGTACATGACATGGTTGTTAGAGGACTCACGTACATGACATGGTTGTTAGAGGACTCATGTACATGACATGGTTGTTAGAGGACTTATGTACATGACATGGTTGTTAGAGGACTCATGTACATGACATTGTTGTTAGAAGACTCATGTTCATGACATTGCTCTTCGTAGACTTGTGTACATGACCTTGTTTTTTAAAAAATTAAGGATGCCTCACCAGAAAGGCTAATGTACCTTACGCTCTTGGTAATATCAGGTAATATCCATCTTGGTAACATCATATATTTTCATTAACAATCACCAGAGTGGTGTAAAAGGCTTATTAGACACAATAATTATTATTGTCATGATTATTAAGTAATGGTACATTGTATTTTTCGGAGTGCGATTTCAGTATATTACTCTGATGCGATCTTTTTTTAAGAGAATATTTCGTAATTTTGGGGACGCTCTTCGAATAGTTTTCGTATTTTAATATTATATGTTGACATTACTGCAATTATGTGTGCATAGAGAGTTTATCGAACTTAAGATTTGTCTTACTAAGTTAACTTTTTTTACACAGTCTCGTGATTTAGAGTATCCAGATTAACTATTATAACATTACAGGTAAAGATTATTCTCTGTATTTACCCATGTCAAGTGCGTTCGACAGCTAAGGCGCTAATAATTCAATCAAAATGAATGATTTGTTTCATTTCATTTCATTCCGTACTTATTGTATTCCCAATAGACACGTAACGTACAACTTTATAATAAAGTAATAATAACAATAACAAAATTCACCGAGTGCATTGTATTTGGTCACTGTTTCCAGTTTTGTCAGCTATAGGTTAAGGTAGAAATTTATCGGACTACAGGCTCAGATCACAACTCAAGGGTAATTAACTCTGTATGCGAGATTGACTGACGAACTAATAATTATCTCCACGCTCTCGTTATATTCATTTACAGTTTTATAGGAAAATTACAAAATAATATAATTTATATGAATGCTAAATTGGTTTTTGGGAATACGAGTATACGATATATATTTAATAGGAGCTAAATCTGACATTGAAAATTATATAATTTGGCCTTTCTTCAAAGCGGGGAATAAAAATCAAAATGGCGTCTACAAACAAAACAGATCATTGGTATTTGTCACTTTTAGGTTTAGCTGAGACTTTTCGGACTTCTAATCCACCTAATATGCGGCTGTGCATTCATTGTTTACAATCAGTTTTTAACATGAAACCCCCTCCTATTATTGAAGCTAGAACTCATTTACAATTGGGAAACATTCTCTTCACTCACACGAAAAATATTGAACAAGCAAGACACCATTTGGAAAAAGCGGTAGGTCTCAGTTTTAAGAGTATTAATTTGTATTGTTGTAAAGGCTACTCCTGTTTCATTCGAGTACTTGTAATGTAACAAGTGGTACCCGCATCAAATCAGAGAAGTGTAGTGGAGTGAAAAATAGACAAGTCTCTAAATCATTCAATGAATTTGATAATGAATTTTAAGGTTTTTCTCTGTATGCTTAAATATCACAGATATACTCATTGTTTATCGTATTGCAGAACAGAAAGCAGGTTCCACACTGATGATCGAAGTAATGTTATGAAATGGCATGACTATGAACTGAAAATGTTTACCATATTGTGCCAATAATTATCGACATTTTAATTGTTGCATGAGGATGTTTAGGTTTGAAGACATTAGACAGGTAATCAGTGTTTCGCTTGTGCCATGTATAGTTGCATAGCTACAGACTGAATGTACGTAAGGTCACTGACTGTATGCCACATTAAAATGGCGTCTATTTGTTGATTTGATACTAGTAGACAGACCAGTCTACCATATATTTTTAATCCGAAATTTGTCTTACCGTTTCATGCTGACTTGTATATTTTATTTTGCTTCTGTTTCAGTGGGGTCTCTCAGGAAATGTATCCTTCCATATTTTCTACATGCAAATACTTTAGACATATTGTTCTTGTTTATTATATCAGATGTAACTTTTTTTCGTGACTTTACATGCAATATATACATGGACTTTGAGCTTTTACAAGTATTTGCAATCACACACGATCCAACCACACGAAGCCTTCTGAATGATAACAGGAATGTACGAATAGTCCATGTGATTTGTCACCTGGTGGTACAATAATGTACACAATGTACACTGGTACAATAAACAATTGACCATGGTTTATATACAGTAAATATGTTGTCTTCTTTGTACTGTAATAATGGCTCCCATGTAGCAATAATAATTAGTATTCTTCATACCGGAAAAAAGCCTCTAGTGTTTTTCTTAACTGCCATTAAGATATCTTCATTTGGTGATATTCATTTTGAATCAGCCAGCTTACTTACGCAAGTCTACGAAAAGCAGGTAGTTTACTACACATTACCTATTAATTATCATACTGTATGCAGAAACGATGTGTTACCTACTATCATCAATCGGTCTTTGTATGTAGGATAAATATGCATCAAAACGGTATCTGTCTCGTGATTGTTTCGCTATGTTAGTAACGCCGTACCTGTTACTAGTTATTCTGACAAATCCGGCCAGTTTGTAATGAACAGGCAGGGCATTTGCAGGAGTAATCTCACTAATTTGTAACATTGTCTTCTATCCATCGGGAGTAATCCCACTAATTTGTAACATTGTCGTCTATCCATCGGGAGTAATCCCACTAATTTGTAACATTGTCTTCTATCCATCGGGAGTAATCCCACTAATTTGTAAC
>WURV02156994.1:0-16304 GCA_011762755.2 Epimenia babai
TTTGGGTATTGGGTAGTTTTGAGGGGGGGTTGGGGGGGGGTGTTGTCTGATGGAGAGGGTATTTATGATAGGAGCTTTCGTCGTTTGTTTGGGAGCGCAGTGTATATTGAGGGTATTTCTGTACAATGGGGTAGTGTTGTGAGATGGGAGTTGTGTTGTGAGATGGGAGTCGTGTTGTGAGATGGGAGTCGTGTTGCGAGATGGGAGTCGTGTTGCGAGATGGGAGTCGTGTTGTGAGATGGGAGTCGTGTTGCATGATGGGGTGGGACTTTGTATGATAGAAGTAGCGTAAATAGGGATAGTGTTGTATGACAAGGAGTGTAATGTGAATTGGATGTATCTTTGTATGATCGGGTAGTGTTGTTAGATGGAGTAGTTTTGTGGGATGGGAGTGGAGGGTTCTGTGCTACGATGTGGGGTAGCGTAGCATGATAGAGGTATATCATATGTCATGTGACTCAGAGAGAAGCACTACCCATCAGCCGGCAGCGCGTGCGTACAGCGACCCCCAGGAGTCTCATCGACCATTCGAACATGAGGGCAACCCGCTCATTGGGTGGCCTGAAGGCGACCCGCGTGATATGCGTAGGTCACACCCACTCTATCCTGAGAGGTCAGACTACTCGCCTCTACCTATAATAAAAACAGGTCATATTTGGTAATAGTTATATAACATACAGCCTTAGTTTTTGGGAATGTGTATTATTTGCCGAAGTGGGTCAATATGCATCTCAATATTTGATGTGATTCTAAACACATGAGAATATGGGACAATACGCATTTGGATATGGGTCAATATGCATCAGAATATGGGTCAATATGCGTCGGAATACGGGTCAATTCGCGTCGGAATATGGGTCAATCGGAATATGGGTCAATACGCAACAGGATATGGGAGTAATTAGACCAGGGATTTGGTGACATACAGGTACTTACTATATGCAACATTGTTATTTATTTACCTGCACTTTTTAGAACATCTCCCGAGGCTGCAGCCGTGCCCGACGCCCGATCAGCCCCCACCCATGGATCTGCCCCCACGCATGGTCCTACCCATGCTCATGGATCTGGCCCAACCCACGATCCGGCCATGCACATCCCTCGACCAATCGCCGACCCGAATCTCTCGCGTCGTCCTCCCTTCGTAGCTCCCAATCGCGACAAAAACGTCGCTGTGTCCGTCAGTCCATGGCTCAAGCGCGCGATAAATCGTGACCATGGAGCGACCAAACACGGAGGCCCATTCTATTAATGCCCATCGTCGCTTACGTGCTAAGAAGTTGTGAAACCAATTCTACCCCTCGCCGTATTGTCTAATAGTATTTATCAGCAGAAATTTCGACCGAATCATATTCGTTTTGTGACAATTATGATGTGATAGATCAGGTGACAAAGATAGTCCTATCACGTGATGTGATAAGTGTGTCTCTTTGTGGTCATTTCGTTTATTTATACTCTTATATTGATAGATGCTTCATTCGTGTGGCTTGTTAATACCCGTGGCCTATTTACGTGGAGTCTTCAGAAATGTCACACCCGAAACAGGAGACTGCGATCGTGAATGATGTGCTATGTATGATAAGATGGTTCGTTGTTATCCTGCTGTGGCTGTAACAGTAACGAATATAGCATGCCCGAAAATCTTGTGGCTATAACAGTAGCAAAAATTAGTTTTGTTATTATGCAAATGGCTATAACGGTATAGCTCATTTACAGGTAGCCATTTGATGCATTCGGAGTTTCGGACTTATGAGGTAGATGCCGCGGGCAACATTTTCGCGCTGGTGGCCTCTTGACGCAGGAGGCCTCTAGCAACGTGGGTCGTAATGACGTTGCCACAACACAAGCTCCCGTATACGTAAATCGCCATTTTCCGAGATATTTGGGTATTTTTTCTTTTTAATAAAATTATTAAACCGTAACCACTTTATGTAAATACAAAGTTTATTTTGCGTGGTTTTGTATCGACGTTCTACGATAGCGCATGCGTTGATTTTTATAGACGGTTCACCTGTTTTAAAGTTTATTTTACTCACACCGACATTTGCGTTGATTCATGGTAAACACAGATAATATCTACAGCATAACCTTTATGAACGCGAAATTGTCACCACAACTAAGTGGTGTTGTTATTTGCGCGCCACCCAGTGTGTATTCTAGGTTTATTTCTTTACCTCTCAACCGTTTACGCAGAGAGTATTTTCTGTTTTCTCTGTACGTTACCATGGCTTTTTGGGGAAATAAAATTTACGTTGAACTACGTGAGAGTTGACCGCGTTTTTACTCGACGTTGAAAAGGTAACAATTAGTTTGTAACGTAATGCGCTATATAATTAATATATATTTATGTTCGTGCGTTCGTGCGTGCGTGCGTGCGTGCGCGTGTGAGTAACCGTTACAGACTTAGCGTAGGGTGCGACATCTGTAGGCTGTCTGTAACCAGTGGCGTGAGTGAGTGGACGATGGTCAAGTGTCTTTCAAGAGTGGGTGGTTTTTCTCCTGTGTCCACTCACCTGCTATAACAATAAGTCTAATCCGTTTGTCGTTTTATCCACATGGGCAAGATACCTTCGAAAGGGGTCAATAATGGCCTACACAACGATGACTCAGGTAATAGGTAGGATTCTAACTAAATATTCCCAAGTGCGCACGACTTTTTAAAATAATTAGCTTGAATATTAGTTTGATGGTAATAGGGGTAGCCAATGTGGTTCTGTGAAGAGCTGGAGAGAAATGCACGGAAAAAAAACTTATACCTCCGATGGGACCATCTCTGATATATCATCAGAGGTATAGGTTTTTACTGTGCATTTCTCTCTCGCTTTAACCCTTAACGTGCTAGTTCCTACTATTGTTGTGCTAAACACTCGTTATAGTAGATAATCAGCACTGTAAGGGTTAATAAGGATATGATGTAGATTAAAAGCACGTCCTTTTAGAGTCGTGGGATATGTCAGCGTGGATATGAAATGGCGTGTTTATCGACATTTAACAATGAATTAAAACCCTACCAAACCAGGTAAATATCGAGTATGGATACTGGAACAACCGGGTATGTATACCGCCACGATAATCACCAACAGGTGTATTATAAACTATCGTTTGGAATTACATCGAAAGCGCGATAATGAAGGTTTGCCCTGAGCATAAGTCGCGCACATTGCTGTAGACGCTTCCAGCGAGGAGAACGTCTAAAAATATGCATTCGGAAACGCAAATGAAGAAAAAACAACAAGGGGGGCTACTGACTACGTTACTGTTCTTAAATAGATACGCATTGTCTCCCTTTTCAATCGTCAATCACGCTTCCTAATAAAAGCAAACTGGTATTAATTTGCGCCGGGAATATGCCAGAAGATATTACAGGTGATGAAATCGGTGCACCGCGAGCTCGTTCAACCCTAGATACATCCGGGCATTTATTGCGATCATGGGCTCCACTAAACATCGACTGGAAGCGGCGTGTGTAGCAACAGATGCTTTCGCTTCTAATCGTCGCGGTAATGTATTTATCACGCACAAATATCATATAAGTGTGTCAAATTTACGGTACAATAAAAACCAAATAACAATAAGTCAAACAAATCTTTTAAAATAATAATTTCCATCATATATACAATAGTAAAAAGATGTGTTTTTAGATTTCGCTTATAAGTAGAGTGATTTAAGTGCACGTAGGCTATATGGAAGTTTGTTCCATAAACTAGAACCAATACTAATGAAACACCTGCGAACGGAAGTAACCCGTCTAATATAAAACACATCTGTTAGCAATTTGTCTCCAGACATTTATTGTCTCCGTGACTGATAAAACAAAACCAGTTCATTTATGTATGTCGGGGCTAGACCGTGTAATGCCATATAAATATAGACAGGTACTTTGAACCGGATACGCGTTGCTATCGGTAACCAATCATAGCAAAGGTGTAACGTCACAGTGTCACTGCACTTGCATAACTACACGAGCAGCAGCATTCTGAACCCGCTCCTTTTTGAATACGTTACGCTAGACGATAATATTGCGAGTAACCTAACCAAAAACTATTCCATACTCTAACGAGGCAAAGTTCACATTATGGAACCCCCGGCCCGGTTAACGCGCGTAATTTCGAAAAAGCGGTTGAGGCAATATTAATTTTCTGTCTCGTTTCCTGCTAATCCATCCCAAACAAGTTATCAAAACAACTTGAACTTGCACGAGTGAACGTTCTAAACTGTCGAATTAGGGAACAGCGTGAGATCTTGAGGCTAGCGTGGACGTTGTGAACACATTATAAACGTATCCTTAATCGATAAGGAGATCCAATGAGCTGTAAGTGTTCAGACATTTATTACGAAAGATCACTTACTCACATGCTAGTTCGGGAAGGGTTTAGTAAATTACGTATTCCACCGCGCGATGTTAGCAACACTCAATATATAATGTTATGAGGCATTAAGTGATGTTACACGCAACACTCTTGTGTCATTTTCGTTCGCATAAAATTGCGAAGTTGATAAAAGTTACCCAAGAAATACGGCTTAATCAATAACAAAAAATCGACACCCGATCAATAATGTCGAAACTGAACGTCACGTGATATTAAGCAGACTAGGATCGTTGTCTTGGTTGCCTTTGTTTAGATCCAGAAAGAACAATTCCGAACCGATGATGTCGCTTCCGGCGTCCCGTCCGACGTACGGCAAGCCGCCAACGCGTATAACCCCTTTTAGCCCGTTCACCAGTTTTAACATGCACTTATTGTCAGTTAAAATGTCGTAATATACGCCGTAAAATTTATATAATTTCGCTACTTCGATGCTTAGCTTGAGGCACGTGCGACCGATGCCTTTTCCGCGTTCCGACGGCTCAACGACGATCAGCGTCTCAGCCGCCTGCGCGTCCCGACAAAAACGACTTTCGATCACGAAAAAGGAGGCGAGGAGCTTTCCCGATATGGCGTCGGTTACGACGAAGCCCGCACCGTACGACATGTCATCACGAAACTCGTTCTCGTCCAAACATTCATCCATCGTGAAGCCAATTCCCTGAGACGCGTAGCAGACGATCATCTCGAAGGTAGACGTGACTTGTTTGTCGGCGATGTGGTCGACGATGGCTTCTCGTTGTCCGGGCAACATCACCGTCGTTGGTAACATAGGTAGACGACCCCTCAAATTCCGATGTCCCACTTGTTTCGACATTGTCTTTTTTAAGTCCTTAGTAATCTTTCAAAACGGTTTACTCGAGTTTGCTTGGCGACATTTAATGTGCCCTTTCGTTCTGCCCTGCATGGGAAAGTCTAACGAGAGGTTTGCGGTGCTGTAAAGTAATATACGTAGAATAATATAATTATACAATCTCGATACAATAAACCAAGTATATCTCGCATTTTTCTGATTGACTATTGCAGAGAAGAAACATATGCTTGTATCTGGCTCATGTGATAGAAGCTCAAATACAGAACTACATAGGAGAAGTCAGGAGTCTGGTGCAGTAACACGACCAGTTACACAACTTGCAGTTACACTTCTGGTCCCGAGAAAGGATAAAGATTTTATCTGTGTATCTCGCCCCTTGTACGTACCAAATTTCCTGTTGATAGTAACATATCAATTACCATTACGTTTGATCTAGATACAGTACTATTAATTTTCTCGTACGATATTTTACATTTCTATAGACGTCAATTTCGTCACGTCGTCTGATAACGCGTCACTTAGCAACGTACACGAATGATTCACTCAGGTGCATGGTTGATGCCGTGGCGGTATAGTTCAATCTATCAACAACGCGTCGATTAATCATGGTGCATGCGTATCGATTGCGGAGCCCTTTATCCATGATTTATAATATCAGACTTCCACGCGTGGAGCTTCGGTGTACACAACGATATCGGCGCCGGTACGCCTTTTTGTACCTGCGTGTGGTAACAGCGCCGAGTTGACGTAGTGGCTGGCGGTCCGGGAACCGTCATCCATGTGTGTTTTTGTGTTGGTTAACTCATTAACTCAGCCAAAAGTGTCAACACGGTAACGAATTCACCACGCCATGATGGGAGGTGATCCGTCCTCATAAAATTTGCACAACTCTGGTAAGAGTTTCTGTCAAATGAAATCTAGACTGAAACCCAGTAGGCACAGTAAAAAGTACAATGAAACGTAACAAGAGACAGCGAGAATGTTAAAAATCGAGAGTATGGATAACGTTTGTTTTGTCGTCTTGAGGGTCGCCAACGACCGACCCGGCTGCGCGTGGATCGTCCACAAAATAAAGGGAAATGGGAGGAAAAAGTATTTATGCCACTTTATTGATAATGATAAATGACGGATTCAAAAATGCTAATTATACCCCGAACGAGTTTCACAATAACGCGTGTCGATACAACTCTTTCGTAGTATTCGAGCACAAAAATCTCGCTAATTTTCTGTAGTGAAAGGCACCAAAGAGTTGCGGAATCGATCTGGCATAATCTCGCATAAACGGCCCTACGCACTACATGCACCCTCCCTGCAAGCATTAATCTCGCGGCATATCATTGTAATAGTACGTAAGTTTACGCAAATACTCTTTGTACCACCTGTGATCGTCACGTCGGCGAGCTCGTTCGATTTAAATGTACGTACCGTATATACTCGCCTATAAGACGGTTTTTAAAGACACGATTTCAATCCTTAAAGTCCACCCCCCGTCTTACAGGCGGGTTCATAAAAATTTAAAAATTTTGTACAGTAAAAATATACTGATACGTACCTTTAGACGTCTTGGACGGCACAGAGGGTGATTTCCTGTATGATGGACTCGTTAAAAGTAAAGACGGTCTTATATTACTACAATAAAAAATATAATCAACACATTTTGCGTTCGTCACATTTATTAGAATACAACATAGGGTATGTTTCCCATCCAAATTATAATGGCGGCCGATCGCCGTGAATGACTGAAGAAGGGGTAGCACCCTCAAACTTCACCCTTGACTTATAGGCGGGTCGTCGGCCAAAGTTGGGTGGATCGACCTACGGTAGGCGGATCGACTTACAGGCGAGTATATACGGTACTCCCGGTTGCAAATTATTGTATACAAATCTTTATATATTGTCTCGTTCCATATTCTCATCCACGTCTAACAATTCCCTTTATACATGTAATTATTGTTGGATGAAATAAATTATTCATTACTAAAACTCCCATGATTATTTGTCTTTATTGTAAACCTTCGGGACGTTTCGTCGTAATACATTTTCCTTCGTGGTAGGGCTTCTTTTAAAATACATCCAACAGACTAACGATACGTTTATCGTAAAAATACAATACCACGTGTTATTATTTTGTTATCACTCCACTCGTTACCAACAAATGACGTCGGTTACCTCATTGCGACCACGCGGGCGGTTATGATGCGCGGGCTTTCGCGGTTACGCCAGGTTACTCAAGGTTACGATGGCCGTTAAGTAACGCCCCAAAAACAACACTTAAGTTGCAAAACGGTAGTAATTGGAAATTCGAACTCCATGATATTTGAATTTGTAACCGAAAATTGCGACATGCCTTAATTATTACTTCACGCTGAAGTTCGACTTTTTGCAAAAAGATTTACGAGAAAGTAAAAAAATACGAAAGATGAGATTAATTATGAGATCAACGCTTTCAAATGAATGAAATAACAATTACGACAAGCCGGTAAAACGATACTTCATTGGCTGAGAACTGCGCTATATACTCGACAAACTGCTTGCGTTAATCTTAATCCCAATCTGTCGAAAAGATGGTATATTTTTATTTTCGAAAATGCATTATAATAAGGAGAATATAAACTTATATATAACTTTACAATTTGATACTGTACAATTTTTTAAAGTATATTTGTTCATCAGCTTACTCTATATTCCTTTAAACTGCAGAAATTTATAAATAAATGTTGTATTTCTTAATTTATAAGTTAATTTTAAATAAGGTTATGAGTATATTCGACACGTATTCCTATGTTAACTTTGTATGAGTTTATACGGTATAATAAGAATATTCAGTAAGAGTTCATACAATATAATTATAGAAGTGTATCCTGTATATGTTTATGAGTTTATTTAGTATTATTTCATTAGCTACGACTTTATCAGTCTATTATGTAATTTAATAACGACGAATTTAAAAAACTTTTTGATATTAAAAAATATTTGTCATTATTTTTACCATTTCTGAAACCATACGAAATATAGAATCTTCTTTAATTAGCCATTTTTCAGTTGTAAAAAATATAAGCCAATTTCGCAATTTTTAATATCACATTTAGCAGTGCATTAGTCGATATGGTGTATGAGTCGATGGGTTATTGTGACGGTCAATAAATAGCATTTAAAACTCGACTTATACATAGTTATATTCGGTGACAGATACATTGTATAGTATCAACAATTATTATAACATACGATCATTATCAATCGATAATTGGAGCAGCTTTGATTATGGTCGCTGTTGGGCGTACTACTGACCGTGATTCGGCGGTGGTTCCATTGGCTCGACCTTGGGTGGGCTGAAGTAGTGCGGGTGTTCTGGTGGCGGACCCGACGGTGGTCCGTGCGGTGTATTGGGAGACGTGTTCACGGCGTTGCTGACGTGTCGTGACCATACACTCTGGTCACGGTCGTACATCGGCACGCTCGGGTAAGAGGCGAGGTGCGCGAAATCCGTGTTCATCGGTGGCATAGCGCAGCTATTTGGGTACCGCGAGAAGCTGCAACTGCCGGTGGTGAGTTGCTGGGGAGAAGGGACGAGGTTTGCGGATGGCTGAAGACCCGTGATCCCGTTGGCCATCGTCGCCATCATGGGCGACGCGTCGTACGCAGGTTGCGACGACGTCATACTGTTCATCGCGCATGCCATGTTGACGTTCATCTGCGACATGCCAGCGGCTTGTTGATGGTGGAGTAGATCGTAAGGTGGAGCTAACAGGGGACCCGATCCAGATAGCCCATTCACCATGCTGAAAGGTCGCAACGCTTGGCATTTTCGGCGGAAGCCCCGTGGACGTCTTCTGAATGAGCCCTCTTCAAACATGAACTCAGCAGCTGGGTCAATTGTCCAATAGTGACCTTTACCCGGACGCCCGAAACCCTTAGGTAACTTTATAAAGCATTCGTTCAATGAGAGATTGTGGCGTACGGAGTTTTTCCAACCTTGGTACGTGCCTCTGAAGAACGGGAACCGAGTCTGAAGGAACTGGTAGATCTCGTTCAGCGTGCACATCTTTCTTGGCGATGCTTGAATGCCCATCGCGATTAATGCAATGTATGAATATGGTGGTTTTTCCTGTCGCCTAACTCCCGCACCGGCTTTCTTCCCGCCACGCTGGCTGTCGCCTGAATCGCTCGCCGGCGACGTTGCAACTCTCGGTCCGCAGTCCTCCTCTGCCTCCTTTCGCGGGTACTCCAAATCACGCAGTGGCCCGGACAGTTTGCCCCCGATCATGCCGGTTCCGAACGCGTTCTCCGCTTTAAAACTAACCGCTATATCGACGTTCATTACCAAAGCCGTTCGTTTGTGTGAAGTTTATCAAATCGCGATCTACTTTTACAAACGTTCTACATAAGACTAGATCGTCGACATATACTGGGAAATAATAAAACAGTTAATAATCATAACGTGACAAATAAATAATATAATTTTATTCGCTACAACGATTCTAACGCAAGTTAAAAACTCTATCCACATTAAGCTAAAATCCGGTCATAACGCCTAACGATTGATCGATGCAATGAAATGACAAGTTAATATAATACCTTTAATTATAATACATTAACAAAATGACACTTCAGATCGCCAAACTCGATTGTTCGGGTGTAACGTTATCATAAGTAGTAAACATGCATGGATGAGTACATATCGTAAAACAAGATCTTACGTAAATAATTATTATAATTACCCAAGCGGCAAAAATTAAATATTTACGCGAGCACACGGCGGGTATTTGTTTTAAGCGACGGTGGTGCTTGTAAAACGCCAGAGAATAAATCGGGCGGGCGAATAGAGAATTTGTTTACGGATCCGCCAACAAGGGAAATTCATCGGATAGTTTTGTATACACGGTTTCCTGCGTTCACAGGCGATCTTACTCTGTGACGTAGGTGGTATCAACGTACCGAAAAATGTCGGTTCTGCCTACCTTCCCGAGATTCTGGAATAGGTAATTTATGACGCGGGTTAAGGCGATCGCAAAAATCAGCCAACACGCTACCCAAATGCCACGAAATAGATTTTATAATCGTACAATATACATTTATTAACGCCACTATAGTGAGCAGACATTTTATATTTAGGAGTGAACATAACAATAGAATAAATCTAAGTTATAGGTTTATATACTAATCGACCACCCCCACAATTCTAACATTCCAGAAATGAGATGATTAGTACGGTGATGATAGATTCTCAAAGCGTTGACATGTGGGGGCGGAGCTTGTTAGCGAAGGCGGACCCGACATCCTCATTGGTCCGTCAGTCAACTCAAGCCGTTACCTCCAAAGTGTACGAATGTAATTTTTCTTTAAAGTAAAATTAATTATTGCGATTAGTAATTAAACCTCGATACACAAGAAAGTTATCGTCATCGTATTTTTTTATTTTATTTATTCCGAGCAAATTTCACCACAACCGCATTTCTTCAAAGCGATTTGCTCCGCTATTATCAATTGTCTTGTTATATTTTCCGATTTTCAGTAAGTTCACTAAATGGTTATTGTATTTTATTGTGAAAATGCTTCAATATAATTATAATTGGAAGCGTTCAATAAAAACCTTTTCGACTTCTCTACGAAGAATCAGTCGCGGATATTAACAAATTAATAGCGCTCTCCAACTCGCGAGCATGGCAGTATAGAGTGGCGAAATCGCGAAAAAGACTCTTTGAAATTGCACCTGATGAAGTATACTTGATATACGAAAGCTTGTGTTAATCCTTATACAGTTAGTCAACAAGGTGTTACCTTTGTATTTTCGTATCTTTGAAATTGGGCATTAAGTATACCTTGTTGAAAAATCAGGAAATTAACGATACACTAAGTATCAAACGCAACTAGGCGAACAGGGGGTAGGTATGACCATAGCATAGTAAAACTAAATCGGAAAATTAAGCGTACGACTTTACGATTCAATCCAGTATAGCGAAGACGGTCAATTTTAGTGGCGGGTGGTATGTATGACGGACATAAATTACATAGGTTATACATATTATAACACATGTCAATAAGAAAGTATACCGTTTTTCATTTGGGCTCTTCTTAGCAAAATCGATCATTTTTTATTTTGTCACGGAACTTTTTGGAGTGAATTGTGGATCGAAATCGGGATCATGCAGGAATCAATGCGATTGGTGGGTCATAATAAAATATTTTAAACGTTTACATAGGGCGATGTAGAATTCATTACAAAGCAATAGGTATTCTGTGTTCGAGCGAAAGTATCCATGGTACGATTCCCGGATTGCTCACCTCCTGCTCTCAATCCGATTCTTGGATCGCTCGCCTCCAGCTCTCAGTAAGATTCTCGGATCGCTCACCTCCAGCTCTCAGTAAGATTCTCGGATCGCTCACCTTCTGCTCTCAGTAAGATTCTCGGATCGCTCGCCTCCAGCTCTCAATGCGATTCTCGGATCGCTCACCTCCTGCTCTCAGTAAGATCCCCGGATCGCTCACCTCCAGCTCTCAGTACGATTCACGGATCGCTCACCTCCTGCTCTCAATGCGATTCTCGGATTGCTCACCTCCAGCTCTCAGTAAGATTCTCGGATCGCTCACCTCCAGCTCTCAGTACGATTCTCGGATCGCTCACCTCTTGCTCTCAGTACGATTCACGGATCGCTCACCTCCTGCTCTCAATGCGCTTCTCGGATCGCTCACCTCCAGCTCTCAGTACGATTCTCGGATCGCCCACCTCCTGCTCTCAGTACGATTCTCGGATCGCTCACCTCCAGCTCTCACTACGATTCTCGGATCGCTCACCTCCAGCTCTCAATGCGATTCTCGGATCGCCCACCTCCAGCTCTCAATGCGATTCTCGGATCGCTCACCTTCTGCTCTCAGTGCGATTTTCGGATCGCTCACCCCCCCCCCTCCTCTCAGTGCGATTCCGTATTCTCGGATTGCGCATGTCCGGCTCTTATTGCGATTCATGAACGCGCGCCTCCGTAGAAGAATTCATGGAAAGCGCATCTTTTGCTCTCAATACCGCGTACCTGAACCTTGGAAAGAAATCGGCGTGCTTCACCTCGATTGTGGAATGAGGGTCAATAGAGACAACCCCAATGTAGGTATATGGATTAATCAGATCGATTTTTCTGGACCTGAGTATGCCAGCCTACATTGAAAATACAATGAATATTTGACATTTAATAACCCCAGTCAAACTGACTAAATTCTGTATAAAATAACAAGATAGCACATAGGAACAATGGGTGGATTCCCTTCACAAGATCGATTACTATTTACAGGTGGAATTTCTCCATAATTATTAGGATACGTGTGCAATGTATTACTTTTACTACCATGTCATATAACCCGGTTGTAGTTTAACTTTCCAAAGAGCTTAACATCCCCTTGCAAAGGGCTGATTTCTAACTTATTTACTATTATCGTAAAGTATAGTAGTAATATATAGAAAAAAAATAGCAGGACCGCACTTTATACCGATCATGTGCTCTAGACCCGGTACTTCCTTAGTTATGATTGCATTTTTATACATATGATGGCATAGTGATCATCTTCTCGTGATGATCCAGCCATTATAGTTTGAAACAACCGTACCTGGCGAGATGGACAGCCAGACACTGGGCGTAGAAAGTGGATTTATTACAGCCGATGGTCGTAAACTAGATAAGACGTGGCACGGTGTCAACGTCATCACGGTGTCGGCCGCGTGTTTTTAATTGGTCAATCAGATATACTTACAGCTGATGATGGTTAATTACTGCGAGTGATTGAGTACTATAACGCACGGAACAGTATCATTAGGTGTCAGGCGAGTGGTAATATATTATATTTTCATATATCTGTGTAGGCTGGACGTGATAACCGCCGTATGAATGTGAATTTATAAATAACGTGGCAGAGAGGCAAGGAAATATATTACGACGTCATATTGTGAAACATGGAGATGTGGGTTGCCGTTTTAGTCATATCTTATATGAAAAGTATAGTTCACAACTTTAGCCGACCCTTTATATCGGCTAAAGGGGGTAAATAATGAGCAGAAAATTTTTAATTTCATTTTACATTTCACATTTCACTAGCATATTTTACTGTCATTAATAGGTTGTTCCATGCCGCCAGTATGGATTATATTTGTTATGAAACTCGTATGGCTATTTTATATTTGCGTGTTATAGATAAAAGGCAATTTAAAACGCCTGTGCATATTTACTCAACATTCACTTCTATTAGACTCAAACCACTTTATTAAGATAAGATACACATAAGTGTTAGCTGTTTTCTAAAATGTGAAAAAATCGTTTTGCTTTTGTATTGGAAGTTTACAGCCCGACGACAGCGTATACCTTTTTTTACGGTGAACGGTAGTTACAAGGCCCGTAACTGCCGTAACAAAATGGCCATTTGCGTTGCAGTGGTGGCGAAAGAGGTAGGTAATTTCATAATTTATGATCAAAATAGTGTGTCCGCAATATTATCGACGTATTAAAAACGTTAATATAATGATATATTTTACTGACATCTTCGGCAGACGGCTTTATTTTACAAAGAATTTGCTGGAGTAATAATTGAGTAATTAACGTACACCCGGAAGTGTAATTACAAATGAAATGACGGCGAAATATTGCGTTGAAGTCAGGGTCTTTTCTGTCTACGAAAGAACTATTTTTTTATTATAAAACTCCCAGTTTTAACGACTAGAGTAATTTACTAGTGTCAAACATGGTGATCTGTGACATTTTCCAGAACTATCCTCTGTATATAAAAAGCATACCAACAGACAATGAATTGAAGTTTTATTACATTGTTCACACATCTCTTGATGTCATAGAAGAAAAGATATCGGCTGCTGGAAAAAACCCAAATGAAATACGGGAATTGTACCTAGGACTACTGTACCCAACGGAGGATCACAAAGTGTATGTTAAATTGATTGTATTATAATTTCATGATATAGAATTTCTTTGCCATAAAGTTATACTCAATGAATTCTTTTAAAATAATGCCTGCATATCAAACCATTTACATTTTTACTCCACTTTTATTTCTCTTCAAATTACAATTGCTCTCCTACGACATTTTCTTCTGTATTCCATGTGTCATCATACTTTTTATGGGACATATTTTAATTTACTTCATCTAATATCGTTATAGCCCTTTCTTCAACCCATTTCCATGCCTTCTATATTTTTTCTATATCTTTCTTTATCTTCTCTATCTTTTATCTCCATCTTTTCTTAAATCATATATCCCTATCTTCTTTTCAAATATTCCTTTTCTCTATCACTTATCTCCCATCTTATTCTCTATCATATATCCCCATATATCGAATTTTTTATATCTTTGACATATCCCTATAATGTACATATTCCTGTCCTATTTATGGCATATTTTCATCTCTTTGTCTACAACATAACCCCATATTCTACAACAAACTATTGCCATACATCATCAATCCACTTGTCATATACCCTTTGTCTGGATTATTGATATCAAATATATTTTTTGATTGAAGTATAGCTAAACTAGTTTATTACTTTCAGTATAATGAAAAATGTAAAATATCACATTTATCGACTTCAAGAATTGGCCAATAAAGGCTCTCGGATGCCGTGTACAATGAATGTTTATGGCAGCTATTCAGCTCAGATACAATACCTTCGACACTCTCATCTCATCCGTTAAGGATAATATCAAGAGTCTACCCATTTTAGAGGCGGGTTTACTCGAACCATGGTCCAACTGGGTCATAAATGACTTGCTGAGGATCATTACCTAATAGTCAGCCAATGGGCAGTTTTAATTTAGCGGTCCAGTGAAGCCACTGTAACATTCCTACATTGCAGGTACGGATATGTAACCAATACCAAAGTTAAGTTCGTCATTGTTGTGGAAACATCCAACACTACTCTCAGGGAAAATGATATCAGGACAGTTAGTAATTAATATCTACGAAAAATTTTATGCGATTATTTTATAAAAAATTCTCTCAACACCTTTTGTTTAATCTAACACAATGCATTCAGTTAATGTCATAGATTTCAAGTTTTCTGGGTTTTTTTATATGTCGATGGTATTCACTTTGATTTATTAAAATGTTATCATCGAATATATGTATGACACATCTGATCTATAAGACAGATTGGGAAAATAATGTCATAAAAATTTCGGCCTAATTGTAATATTAACTATTTTTTATAACGTATATTTTGTATAACATTACCAAGCGATGGGACTGTTTGTGCGAGTAGGGATGCTCTCATCGGTGATGACAAACAGGCTGAAAGTAATGATAAAAATCCCTGATTGACCACTGACCTCCTAGAAGGGACAAATCTTGAGGTCAGAAGTGGTTTAGTCTTTTTATTAAGAATGTCATCCCTATTCACTAGTAAGTTATAAATTCAGGCCACTCAACTACATTAACCTCCATCATTTGATTCGCAATATTTTGTTTTGTTCAGATGTTCAGGAAGCTACACAGCGCGTTCGTCGATATGCTATGTAACCCTTTTTACACGCCCGGCGATGCCATTACATCAAAGTCAGTCTTACCATCTTTACACTATACAATGTTCCTTAGAAAAACCTGTAACCTGGAAGGGGGGTATTCATTTGGTCAGTCTGTAAAAGGCCGATATGGCCCACGCACGATACATAGTTTCTATCAGCGGTGCCCATTGGATATCTCCAGTGTCAACAATCAAACTATTCAAGCAAGATCCGAGGGGAGGCGTACTGGTTTACTAAAGGCCCCAGTCAACGCATCGTGTGACAGAATAGCTCACGGGTTGCAAATTAGGCACCGCTCGTCTGTACGAAACTGGCCTCCCTCGATCTCGTATTTTGTTACTCGTTACACACACCATAATGTGTGCGCCAGTGGTGTCGTGGTTAGACGCACTGCCTTTCATGCGAGAGGTTGCGAGTTCAAACCAGCATAAACCAGGGATTTTTCCCCGCGCCTTCCACAATAGGAAATGAGCAAGATTCTTGTGCTTGAATATTGAGAAAGATTTGTCGTGGAATGGTTTATTATAAAATATCTTCGGGATGTAACGGGGCAATGTTGTACGTGCGACTGACATTTAATTATAAAGTAGCACCAAAACCTCGCCTTTACCTTT
>WURV02157005.1:0-35138 GCA_011762755.2 Epimenia babai
AGCAGAAGATTTGGAAAATGCCGGTATTACTCCGTGGATTCATGAACATGAAGAAAATGATGTTAATTGGGCGGGTGGCGTTCATCCTGCATTAAAAGAGTGTGCCCAAATTGTTTATGTGCTTTCGTCTACATCATTAACCGATGAGGCGGTTACCAATACATGGCAATTTTTCCGAGATAACCGAAAATCGGTAGTGATCGCGCAGATTGAATCAGTCCCACCACCAGATCGTATTCGTAGAAGCCCTCGTTTTGATTTGACTGAAAATTATAAATCTGCTTTTCGTCAGATGATTCAAGCGTTAAGTCAATAGTGTAAGTGTGGTGTGGGGCAATGTGGTTAATAATTGCCCCTATGAAATGGCTAACTTGATTCGTCCGTAGTCATATGCTCAGGGACATTCTTGAGGGATTTAGCTAAAGGGAGCGTAAACGAGATTGTCGTTCCGTTACGATCAACATGCGGTGTTGCCCAAATTTTTCCGCCGTGTGCTTCGATAATGCCTTTACATATCGCTAACCCTAATCCAGACCCATTACGTTTTTCCAGCCATCGTTCACTACGAATAAAAGGTTTGAAAACACGGTCAATATCCTCGGACTTGATGCCAATGCCCTCATCAATAACATTGATTCGGACATAATTCGGTTCCTGCTGCGCTTCAACGATAATCTTTGTATTCGGTTCTGAATATTTGGTGGCGTTACTCACCAGATTAACCAGTACTTGTGTAATTCGTTTGGTATCCACATAGATTGGTAAAAATTCATTTTCTACTAACTTCATGATGAGTTTATGTTTATCCGCCAATGCTTTTAAATGTGGCTCAGCTTTTTGGGTGATTTCACAGATACCTGTTTTACTGGGATGAATACGCATCATGCCGGATTCAATTTGTGAGAGGTCTAGTAATTGTGTAACGAGTTCGACAACATTATCTGTTTCCTCGTCAATGATCTGTAGGAATCGCCGTTGATTAGCTTCATCCCATTCCACATCATCTGCTAGCAATGTTGTTGCAAAGCCTTTAATTGAGGTTAAGGGTGTTTGTAATTCATGGGCGACCATGCCAAGGAAACGTAATTTGAGATTATCGGCTTGTTGGGCGCGTTTACGTTGTTCAATCTCTGTTTCATAGTCGAGTAACGCCTGTTTTAATAATCCTTTAATGACTTCGGATTCATTGACCTGTCGCTCGTAGTTATTTGTTACCTTCTGGACATCTTTCTCACGATCATGCAAGGTGTTGGATAGTTGATCAATAGCGTGAGCTAGGCGTACAAGTTCATTCACACTATGGGTCACATTTGTATGTGGATTATCTTCTCCTGCAATGAGTTTTTTGACAGTGTAGTTTAGTTGGTTAATGGGGGCTATGATGATTTTGACTGTACCATACCATGCGCAAGCAAAGAAAATCCCAGAGATTGCTACAATCAGCACAATATTGTGCAGGATACTTGCATTCACTTCTTGGAGCGCGATGGATTTTTCGATACTTACAGATAAATAGGTATCTGATGGCAAATTATTGATCTGTGTAAAACCATGTATTGATGGTGAATCATGATGTCCACCTGAATCTAATATGCCCTCATGCGTTAATTGCATGGTTTCAAACATGGCT
The DNA here is from genome assembly GCA_011762755.2 of Epimenia babai. Lineage (NCBI taxonomy): Eukaryota > Metazoa > Mollusca > Solenogastres > Cavibelonia > Epimeniidae > Epimenia > Epimenia babai. The sequence goes on from WURV02157005.1 coordinate 1,631, forward strand.
TCATCGATGATGGGCTGACCAAGAATTTGTCTTTGTATTGGATAGTGTAAGACAATTATACCTTCGTTATTGAGTATTGAGAGATGGGCATTGAATGGGATTTCGACAGTGCTAAACCAGTGATCCAGCCAATTTAGACTTTCATATACCATGATTGCACCCGTGATCTCATTATTTATATCAACAATGGGTTGCGCATAAATAATTGTGGGGTGACCTGTTTGTGGATTGATGAAGATGTCACTTATTGTAAATGTTTCTGTTGTTAACAGATTATTTAGTAATGTTGATGCTTGAGGTTCGTTATTGGTAGTTGGGGATGCGGAACAAAACACATCACCTGAAGTTGTGAGCGCGACAATATTATTATAGTGTGCATATTTGGGTAATAATTGCCCTAAATATGCGTTACACACACTCATGTTTCGTGTTCTAACATTTTGTGTTTGTGCTAAGGCAATTAGTAAATGACTAGCTGATTCTATCCGTTGCTGTTGCGTGCTTGCTGCTAATTGTGCCACACTAAGTGCTTGATTTTGCACCAATTCGATTTGGTGTTCACGACGTTGATCTATGTTATATACGATTAACAGTAAAATAGGAATTGTAATGACCAGCATAAAAAGCAGTAGTCGTGGTCGTAACCCTAAAGACGAAAAACGCATTTTATACAGCACGCTGGTTAATGGCTTGGGTAGCATGTTGTGCCTTTTTGACTTTGTTGTTATGTTGTCATAATAATTTTATCATGTTTCTATGCCAATCGAAATCAGTGAATAAAAATTCAAGAAACATGGAAATGTATAGTCACCTAATAACTATACTTTACACTATACACCCTTCTAGGTCAGATTATATAACGCTTTATGACGTTTTTTTCACTCCCAACAAAATATTGACAATAGATATTTGGGAATTGGGATCATTTGATAGACTCTAACTGTTGAGTAGAGATGTAATCTAGGGTAGACTAGGTGTACTGTTCAAGACTATTTGAACAGCATCTTTCATCTTTAGTTGCCACCACAAATTTGATGCATATTGAACACCTATCATTAAGTAATTTCCGTAATTATGCGCGGTTGGAACTCAGCGTACCTAATGCGCCGATTTTGCTTTACGGTGCTAATGCGCAAGGTAAAACAAGCTTATTAGAAGCGATCTATTACCTTGTCACCTCAAAATCCCCATATACCACCAGTGATCGCCAATTGATTCACTGGCGAACAGAAAATGATCCATTACCGTTTGCGCGAGTTGTTGCTGATTTGAATGATGGTAATTACAACATCAACCGCCTTGAGGTTACATTGACATTGGAAAACGTTGGCGCAAGTCAGCGCCTTAAAAAAGTTGTCAAACTCAATGGCGTTAATAAGCGTGTGATGGACATCGTTGGAATCATGAATGTGGTATTGTTTTTGCCACAAGACCTTTCGATGGTGGATGGCGCACCTGCTGATCGTCGGCGTTTTATGAACACAACGCTCTCCCAAATCGACGTAGATTATATGGCGGCACTTGATAAATACGACAAAATTTTACCGCAACGTAATGCACTTTTACGGCGAATCGCAGAAAAACAAGGCAGTCCCGATGAGCTCATGTTTTGGGATGAGCAATTGATAGATGCGGGTAGCAAGATTATTGCTGGACGGCAACGATTTTTACGCGAACTCGAAGTCAAAGCACAACAGGCACATCATGACTTGACGGGGAATAAAGAGACCTTGACCTTGCAGTATCAGCCTAGTTTTGCGCCAACATTTAGTGGTAATGGTCAGATGTCATTTGATGTTTTGGGGTTAGATTTACACCGTCAGATTACGCCTGAGCAAGTTGCGCCACAATACGCTGAGAAACTGAAACAAGAGCAACGTGACTCGATTTTGCGCGGAGTGACACTGAGTGGTCCTCATCGTGATGAACTACGTATACACATCAATAATCGTGATGCTGGATTATATGGTAGTCGTGGGCAAGCGAGAACAGCTGTTATGGCGTTAAAATTGGCAGAATTGAATTGGATGAAAGAACGTACAGGTAAGTATCCGATATTGTTATTAGATGAGGTTATTGCAGAATTAGATTCATCACGCCGTGCGTTTTTGTTAGAGCGTATTGATGGCGTGACGCAGACCTTACTCACCACGACAGAGATGGAGATATTTACGCCATCATTTATATCTCGTGCGCAAACATGGCATGTCGAAGATGGTCAAATTGAGGTTAAGAAGTTAACTTAATCGCGTCGTCCTAATAAACGTAGATCACGATTATTACGTAATTGATAGAGTACCCCGATCAACCCCAAGCTAATCCACAAGATCAACATTACAATCGACGTGTTCGAGTCAGATTGAAAATCAAGTTGTACGCCTTTTGTCTGTGTCTCAACTACAATATCAGGCACCAGTAAAATTGCACCACCGTATATGATTTGTGCCGAACCGATAAATGAGGTTGCGAGAACAATCATGATTTTGTTGAGGAGCATAGCCATAAAACCGCCGATGATAGCAGAAATAACCACACCAATGATAATCACTGCGGAATCTGCTGTGGTGCTTGATAATACTGTTAGACCAATAGTTGCTCCAAGACCAACACCCGCAACGAAAACTCCGATGAAATAGAGATAAGATAATATCCCTGCACCAATCAATCCGCCGATAGTTCCGACTAGAAGTTGAATGGTTGTGTCTGATTCAGCAACAAAAGATGATGCCAAACTGAATCCAACAAAAAAGCCGATAATAGCTAAATAAATACGAAAAAATCGATAACCATAAAAACAACTTACTAGCCCAATAACAATGGATGCAAGCGCAATAAGGGTGAGGGTGGATTGATTAAACATGGCTGGTTAATCTTCTCTGTTTGATATAATTATATACTGAAATTGTAACACAGCGTGGAGTGCGGATTTGGTTTTATGTGTTAAACGATGAGCGTGAAGAGTAACATTGGAACCATTAACCCAATCATCGCGCCTGCAATAACCTGTGCGGGGGTATGCCGACGCAATTTTAAACGTGCTGCGCCAACAAGTATAATAAATGGCAAGGTCAGAATAGCTGGAATAACACCGAAGAAGAACCACATGGCAATCGTCGCACCACTGATGCTAATGGCGTGAACGCTGATTTGCCATACAAAGGGGATAGCAAGCATAATTGCTAATTGCACCAAGCTGAACATAGCAAGTAAGGGCATGATGGCAGGCGCACCCATTAAACGTAAGACAAGCCATGCAATAGATGTCGAAATCATGGAGATTAGAAATGGGAGTATGCGCTGTTTGCGGACTTTCATGTGGATATCGGTGATTTTACCTAATTTCACCATTGCGCCAATATAGACAATTGGCAACACACACACCAACATGATGTATACTGTTGCCCATGTGATTGCTTGATTTAAGGATTCTGCGTCACGAAAGGCAATAGGCAATGCTAAAACACCCCAAATCACAGGTGGACTGAAAAGGTCAGATACAACCCTTGCCCATGAAAAATCATATTCATAAGTGCCGATTCGCATAGAAAACCTTTATACTCGTAATGTGAAAATAGAATATAGCATATCTTACTTAACTTAGCTTAAATGTCTGTGACAAAGTATTAAGATTTGAACAATGAATGATGAACTGAGTGGACAATTAACATCATCTTGGCATATCCCCGAATATGCACAGGATACATTATGGCTTGAAACCGATACTGGCATCTGTAAAACAGAAGGCGTACACGGTTTATTTGAAATGCAAGACCCTACACAAATGCTGACTTTACGTTGGGGGGGAGAAGTTGGACCTGCTTTAGTGCGTTTGAATTGGGAAGTGGATAATCTCAATTGGGATGGCAAAGTTCGTGTTGGCGGTTATGTCGATGCGATTCATTTAACTGAAATCTCAGGGTTAAGTTATCCGATCAGTGTAATTTATGTGGGTGGGCAACCGCTTAAACAAACAACTAACGGGTATCCTGATGACTCCATGCGTAAGTACATTCCATACCCTGCACCCGACTTTTATTCAGGCTTAGAGGCAGAAGTCAAAGAATCCGTTACGACATGGTTAATTCCAGATGAAAGCCCGTTGGCGCGGGTTGTTTATGAAGCTCTGATGAACAATCTACGCTTACATTTTTTTGGACGATTAGCGGATAATGATAGCGGGTGGGGTAATCATTTCGCTTTGCCTTTGTTGTTGCAAGAGGTTACATTATTCGGCCCTTAAATGATTCAATCGTTCATTGATAAATCATTTAAGGATTATTATCGACTTAACGCTATTGTGCTTTCCACTCGTGGCGTAATAACCCATACAAAATCATGTCGTGTCGTTTGCCGTCACGCTCAAGAAATTCCCGATAAATGCCTTCTTTTTGGAATCCAAGTCGTTCGTATAATTTGGTAGCTTTTGTATTGTAGGCAAAAACGCTTAATTGAATGCGGTGTAGATTTAATTCGTTAAAGGCGAAGTCTAAGGCTAATTTCATCGCTTCTGCGCCATAACCTTTTCCTCGTTGCTCTGCATCGCCGATAGCAATACTGATACCCGCAACACGATTGTTCCACATGATTCCATCAAGCTCGACCCAACCTAAAAGGTTGTCGTTTTCGATCGATCGAATGGCAAATGTATAATCGCGAGTCTGAGCAGGTATGCCTTCAATCCATGCTTTTAGCTGATCTTCAGTTTTAGGGTAAGCAGGAATAGCATCCATAAGACGTAGAAAAATATTGTCCTGTTGCCATGTCGCTATAAGGGATGCGTCTGATGATTCAAAAGAGCTTAAACGAACTTTTTCACCAAGTAATAAAGGTTTTAAAGGCATTCTGTATCCCTTAATCCACAATAATTTAATTCAAAACCGAAGAGTAAATTATAATTGCAAAATCAAAATTATTTAGTCATCAATCCTAAGCCATAATAGCTCCTATCTTGCAAGATGTCAGGGGCATATGGTAAACTCTCGCTTACTGTAATTGTTGATTAAATATACAAGTAAACAAAATCGTGTCGAAAGACGTTAAAGAACCCCCGCGACGACCTTACCTATCTCTATTATATATATATTTAAGGACGTATTGCGCCGACATACAAAAGTGTGTGTCGGTTATTTGTGTTTACTAAGCAATGACACTGAATCCAGTTAATGATAATTTTGAAGTTTATTTACACAGTTTACGAAAAGACAAAGGACAAATAACCCTTGGATGACCCGAGTTTATCTGGCATAGCAATTATCATTGTCTTGATAATCGCACATGGATTTATCACCTTGATGTATGCGGCATTTAATAATGCTCGTCAAAGTTGGCTTAAAGAGCAGTTAGAAGACGGTAACACGCGCGCTCAATCGGTGCTTGATTTGGCTCAAAACGCTAGCACTGTGTTGGTGATGATGCAAATCATTCATATCATTTTGCGCTTTAGCATAGCCACTATCATGGTGCTTAATATTGTCAATCCAATGTTGGATGGTGATAGTCAGCCATTGATTTATGTAGCGGCGGTGTTGATTACAGCTATGGTTACTTTGATTTTTGGTGAGCTTGTGCCAGAAGCAATTGGTAGCTCATATCCTAATGTCATTACGATGTGGACATCTGGCATTATGTATTTACTCACGATTGTGTTTAGTCCATTAGTTTATAGCATCCTGTTTATTAGTAGGTTCATCTCTTCTTTGATGGGTGTAAGTAATTTAGTTAATGCCGTTACTGAAGAAGAAATTATGACTCTTGTCGATGCGGGGCATAGTGGTGGAACAATTGAAGACGAAGAAAAAGATATGATTTTCTCTGTTTTGCAATTAGATCAAACTCGTGCGAGTGAGGTTATGGTGCCACGTATTGATATGGTTGCAATTGATTTAGAGCAAACTATTGAGAATGCCGGACGTATATTTATCGAAAGCGGTTTTTCACGTATTCCGGTTTATGAGGACAATATTGACCAGATACATGGGCTTTTGTATGCCAAAGACTTGCTTGAACATTGGTATGGCAATACGGATTCTGATGAAGAATTGACCATTCGCCAGTTAATGCGTGAGGTGTCATTTGTGCCTGAAACACGTCCTGCTGATGAATTACTGAAGGACTTGCAAACACGTAATGTCCATATGGCTGTAGTTCAAGATGAATATGGCGGTACGGCGGGTTTGGTAACGATTGAGAATATCATTGAAGAAATTATTGGCGATATTCGGGATGAATTCGATATTCATGAAGAATCTGACTTTGAAAAGATCGGAACCGATGAATATATTATGGATTCAAGCATCGACCTTGATGATTTCAATAATATGTTAGAAGTTGATTTACCGGCAGAAGATAATGATACGCTCGGCGGGTATATTTATAGTCATTTTGAGCGCGTACCCAAAGCGAATGAGGTTATAGAAACCGAAGAATTGACGATTCGTATTCAGTTGGTTGAAGGACGACGCATCCGTAAAATCCATGTTATTCGTAAACGTGCAGATGCGGAACAATCGTCTGATGAAAGCTCATCTGATGAAGATGATAAAACGCCAAATGAACCTTCTCTAAAAATCGTTGAAAGTCAGAGCAATGATGGATAACAATGACAAATTGCTAATCGAAAATGCCATTAAAGCGAGTAAACATGCTTATGCGCCTTATTCAAATTATCCTGTTGGGGCTGGATTGCGTAGCGTGGATGGTACATTATTCACAGGTTGTAACGTAGAAAATGCTGCTTATCCGGCGGGTATTTGTGCTGAACGTACCGCTTTGGTAAAAGCTGTTAGCGAAGGGTATCGAGAATTTGATACTCTTGTGGTCGCTACACAAAATGGTGGTTCACCGTGTGGCGTTTGTCGTCAGATGCTTTATGAATTTGCGCCACAACTTCGCGTTCTCCTTGTTGATTTTGATGGCAATGTTTGCAATGAAATCACATTAGCTGACCTCCTGCCTCTTGGCTTCGGTCCATCTTCACTAAAAACGTAGATCATCATGTCAAGTCGAGAACGTTCGTATCGGACTGAAGCAATCATTCTTAAACGCCGTGATTTTGGTGAGGCAGATCGGTTATTAACCGTGCTAACACCGAATCATGGCAAGGTGGATGTGATTGCTAAAGGGGCACGGAAACCGACGAGCACTAAAACCGGACACGTTGAGCTATTCACTAAAGTGGATTTGATGATTCATACTGGGCGGGAATTGGGTATAGCGCAACAGGCTGAAATGATGATGCCCTATCTTGCTCTACGTGAAGACCTGCAAAGAGGGGCTTATGCGGGGTATGTGGTGGAGTTGTTGGATCGTTTTACCGCAGAAGGTGAAGAAGACTTAGACACGCTTTATGTTTTGTTGTCAGATACGCTTCAATATTTATGCGAGGCTGATGATTTACAACTTGTTGTGCGTTATTATGAAATGCGATTGCTTGATATTGTCGGTTTTCGCCCTGAGTTAAATGATTGTGTACTTACATATGAACCGATTCTCGCAGAGGATCAATTTTTTAGTCACTCTGATGGTGGTGTTGTAAGCCCGTCTGCGGCGAAACACACAACATCACTTGTTCCAATTAACGTCACAACACTCAAATTGTTGCGTCATTTGCAACGAAGTGCTTATAGTCATGTACAATCATTAAGTATTTCGACAACACTACATAATGATATTGAACGTCTTATGCTAGGCTATCTGACGTATTTATTAGAACGTCGTTTGCAGACTGTTGATTTTATCCGCCGTATTCGCAAAGATGTGCGATAGTTCTTGAAAGAATACAATCTATCTGCGACAATGTCGCATACTGCGGGCTCATTAAATGTATAGGGAAGTATGACCTTAGATACTGAAAGCACCTTAGCGCACTTCATCTACGGCAAAGTTGACACTGATAACCTTGAAGATTCATTTGGCATTTTGGCAATGAGTGCCGGTCTAACACAAGAAGACGCCTTACGCTGGCGTAGTGTTAGTCACCTTAATCCAATGAATCCTACTCCCAATAACACATTAGCTGTCGGTCTTTTTAGTAACAATGCAGATACTTATGTCATCGCGCAAGCTGTTTATCAGAATAATGACCCCACGAAACCTCTGTATCATTACGTCGGGATTTCACGTGAATTATTAAATCGTATGGCGGGGAACATTAGCTCATTGATTGAGATTACCTCACTTGATACTGACGTTATGACAGGTATACAAAATCCTCTTCCTGATATTGCGTTTCCATTGATGCCTACTTGGGCGGCTGATAAACGCCTCGTGTTATTTAACAAATTGGTGACTAGCAATGGCGGCAATATACAGATGCTGTTTGCGTTGCTTGATGCGTTGCTTAGTAATCAAGGCGTGCTGATTAAAGGTTATTCAAGTGATGCTACTGCGCGCCTAAATTTAATTGAAGCTGTGTTGATGTTATTGCCTTCCCCCCTACGCGCTAACGTTACATTTTCTACTAACGTAACACAGTATAGTGACATTAAAACGCACTTTGTATTCAGTAGTGCTGACGCAGAAAATACACACAATCGTAAAGTTATCCAGTTTGTCGATAATCAATTTACGCCTGAGCAAAGTGAGTTTACGGCGGTTTATGTGCAACATCTCATGTATTTGTGGCGCGGTGAGATGCAGGTGTTTATCAATGAATTACGGGCCATCGATGCGATTGCTAATCAAGTAGCTCAACATGCGACTGATTGGTCAACTTTATCATCGATTGTAGATCGTCATATCTTAGATACTCACGTTTTGGCGGGGGATTTATTTGATATGGAACAGGTCAAAGCTGTTTTAAAGGTTAGCCCACCAAGCTCGATTAATTTGTTGCGAGTCTATACTGAGCGTCTAATAGAATATGCCTTGGTAGAACGTGATACTGAGTCCGCTGAAATTGTTGCACGGTATATGGATGAGTATCAAGATATTGATGAACATCTGAATAATATATTGGTACAAACCCTAGAATATGAGCCGGATTCGGTCTATTTGTTTATTCGTACTCGTTTAAGTCAAGGCACTGATGAGCGTTGGTTACCACGCTTACAGGCGGCGGCTGTTGCTTCACTAAAAGTCGCTACTGATGATGGGGATAGCGAAACGCTGATTGATTGGTTGCGTTTGATTGCGCGTGAACCATCTAGTTATCAACTTAATGACCTTGTACAAGAGGGTATAGAAGCCGCCCGAAAACGCACACATCAAGATTCAGAATTAGGGGCGAAATTAATTTTCTTTGCCGCTAAACGCGCATTGAATCAGATTGATCGCTTACTTGATGATGTTGATTTGGTTAATAATCTCCCTGATCCCTTAGGTATAGCATTACGTGATTTTGATCCTGAAGCGGTGGCAACGATTGTGGCTACGGGACGGGAAATTGGGTTGATCACACTTGCACGGGTTGCCGAGGATGCGAGTGTAGATAATAACGCAAATAAAGTATTTACACCTGCGATTATCAATCATTTGTGGTCTTTGCATGATGAACATAAAACAACATCTTATCCACCTCGTTACCAACCGCGCACGATTGTTTCACGACTTGTAACAGATGGCACTCGTTGGATGACACAAGATGCCATCGAAACCTTATTAACACATATCATTGCTGATAGTGAAGAGCAATTGTATAAACAAATTTGCTCGCATTTGGTATCGCAGTCTATTTTATTCCCAATGCTATCGACCGCATTATTCAATAGCGGTCTTAGTGCAGGGGATATCATCACACAAATTAATGTACTGGTTACCCAAGATACGATTACCCCTCAGGAAGCAGTTAACACACATCTACAGATTGTAGCAAGTAGCGATTGGGATTTATCTAGTTTGCCTATAATTGAGCAAATTGCGCGTACGTTGCAACAGAATGTGCATGTTACCGTTTCCCAAAAGGGATTATGGCGTATTTTAGATATTGTAAGTGAAGAACAAATTGAATTTGCCACTAAGATTATTGCACGCCGGATTGTTGCACAAATTGAGACGATTGAGGATGAGCGTGAACTTATCGCTGATATTCAAAAACTTCATGGACGTATTGCTTGGAGTGATAATACGCAGGCGATTGTTTTAGAAATGTGGCGGAATTATATTCAACAACAACCTTTAACACGCCTGCAACAATTAGACCATTTGCTGGATGATTTGCGTAATATGGCTGATTATCAAGCCGTGACACAAACGACAATTGCATTACGGAAGATGATGGGAACGCGCTCATTAGATGAATTTGCTCAATCAGTTGGGGTTGCTTTTACAATTTTGCAAGCGTTGTCGGATTCGTTCGATCCAGTTAATCGCCCCACCGTTGAATTCGATTCACAAACGGTATACCTTGAACTTGACGCGCGCGAAGATGAATTGAATTCCCATGAACGTAGTTTGTTGGCGAAGAATTTAAAAGAGCTTGCCCAATTAATCACAACAATGGCGGATAACCGTAGTAAATCGAGCCTTATTCGGCGCGAAGGCAATATCGAACGGCAACTGCTGAGTGGTGAGCAAAGTCCACAAAGTGCGATCGACACGATGAAATGGCTTTCGGGTTATTTGAATGGACTACAAAATAAAGAAGATAATGAAACGCCCTAATTAAAGTGGGCGTTTTTCTGTGGGAATATCTTTGAGCAATGGATTTTGACTATCACGCCCCGATAACTGCGGAGAATCGGCTCCCCAGTTGAGATTAACGTCAGGGTCATTCCATGCCACGCCATGCTCATCAGCACCATCATAATAATTGTTGACAACATAAGTTAATGTACAGTCTGTTAGTGCATAAAACCCATGAGCGACACCAATCGGGATGAACAAACCGATGTTGTTTTTATCACCCATTTCGATGGAGCTTGTTTGCATATATGTTGGCGATTGAGGACGTAAATCGACCAAACCTGCACGAATTTCGCCTTGTAAAACATACCAATAATCAATTTGATGAAAATGGTAATGTAATCCACGTAAAACACCTGCTTTACTATCGGAGCGATTATGTTGGATGCGCTCCCAACTTACATCTGGGAACCATTCTCTGCGGAACGTTTCCATAAATCGTCCGCGTTCGTCGCCAAAAACTTGCATAGGGACAGTGAATACACCGTCAATTGTTGTCAGGGGTTGAAGTGGTGTTTTACTCATCTATATTTCCTTAGGTGACTTGTACTTAATGCCACTATTCTACAGATTACTTTTTTTGTTGCCATGCTGGATTGAGATGATTGATGCTACCTACAGATTACCGTATCAAAACATATAATTGGGAAGACTAACAATTGGAACAGATGTTAATGAATATTCAATATCGGTGCATCCCTTATCTTTGAGGTACGCGATTAGAGCAGGTAAACCATATTGAGTATCATAAAATGCGATTTCGGGAATGATGATTTGTAGTCCCTTTTGTTTAATTGTCCCGCCCATAGCACTAGAAGGGTTTGAAAAATACTTTGGTTTATGAGAATAACTACCCCACGGCGGAATAATGAAATTGTCTTCGTCTTTTTGACACTCATTGAGGTAGTCGCTCAGTTCTTGCATAATAGTTCGAATAATCTCAGTTTTCGGCGTTTTACACGTTAATGTAGTTACTAGCATTGTTTCTTCACGTCCTGCTCCGCTTGACTCGATAAAAACTTTATTTGCGAGGGTTTTTATTAAACGCTCTATTCGATCAGGGGTAAAACTGCCCCCAGGCAACCCACTCATTACAAATACATATTTATCAAGCCGCATGACATGATCTGTAAATTCAAATCCAATCCATTCCAATCGCTTTTCCCAATCAATATCATATTTGCTCGCATATTCGAGTTCAATCCATGTGGGTTTATCATCCCAAGGAACGGAATAGTTTGCTTGAACTTCTTTGAGAAAGTCAATCATCTCCGCTTCAATTTCTTTGGCACGTTTAACAGTATCGAATTGACCGACAACGGTAAAACTAGCACTATGATTACTACTGAATTGATGCCAGATTGATAAACGCACTGTTGCCCCCTTCGGTTAATCCACGATTAGGTAAACGTGCACAGCCACCGAGTTGAGCAGGCGTTTGTGATTTTCGATGAGATTGCCAAATTTGTTTAAGGTCATCAATAGTGTCAAAATGTAAGCCTGTTGCCGTCCCCATAAACGAACAGCTCTTAATGTGTTTATCGCTGGTAATCGACAGGAAATCATCGCCTGCACCACAATCATCATGTGTGAATAAGCGTGGCACATCGGGCAATACATCGCCCCAACACACATCAAGTTTGATCTGTGCAATGGTCTGTGTTGCCTTGTGCATCTTATTCACGAAATTTGCAAATTGCCGATAATGTTGTTTTTGAAAGTGCATTGAGGCATCATCCCCTTTATAACTCAAAAGTAGGAAATCCCGTACACCAAGCCCCAATAACTGCAAAAATTTAGCCTCAATTGTTGGCAAATCATCTGGTGCAATCAACCAATTAACGCCGAATCGCGCTCCGACTTTGACCATTAATTTGATCGTGTCTTCCCAATTGTTATCATCATAGAGTGATAGGCGAATGTTGCCATATTTACCTGCGATATTATTCAAGAAATCTTCTGTAAGTAACATGCCATTGGTTGTGAAATTCACGCATAGATCGCTTGTTTCATATAATTCATGAATGAAGTTCTCCCAATTCGGAAATAACATGGGTTCGCCTCCACCAAAAGCGACTTCTAATACCCCCCACTCGCTGGCTTCACGGCAAAAATTCATCAATGTATCATAGTTCCACATGCTACGACTTTTTAGGTCTCGGTAACAAAATTCACAAGTCAAATTGCAGGCATTCGTGACCGCGATAAGCAAAGTACGTGGGGCAATGCGTTCAAGGTGTGCTGTTTCTTCACCATCTAAAAGTACATTTAATCCGGTGTTGCGCTCGAACAGTAATAACTTGCCATCCATAGGATGTATTTGCCATGGAAGTGTTCGTAATTCCGGCGGTAGAAATTGATGATAAGTCGTTAAGATATTAATCATGATGCCGTTTCTGTTACAGGAACTTGCGTTTCTTCTTCCTGAGTTTTGATGATTGTCTGCATTTCGCTGGTACGGCGTGTTGGCGCATCTTGGAATGGGGTCATCGTCGCTGCAACCTGTCGCCGTTCAGCATCAAGGCTTGTTTGCCAACGATAATTGGTTGTTGCTTGAATATTGGTCGCTGATTGAATGGCTAAGTGAAGCATTCTGAGGCGTTGTTTGTTGATTTTTGCCTCAGGGATAGCGATCTTAATTGCGTCAACCAAATCTGTTAATTTCTGGTCATCGTTTCCAACAGTGATAAAATCAGATGCACAACGAATACCTGTTTTATCAAGCATTGGATAAACATCTTCGTTGGCATAAACCATCAAAATCCCTTGGTCGATCCAATCAATAATTTGACCAACTGTAAAAGGTGTTCCGATAATCAATAATGGGATGTCTGCCGTCGCAAGATTTTGGACGTTTTCGATTCCTTCTTGTTTTAATCGTCCTTGATGCCAGATAGATAGCCCCTCTAGTTCGGATAAGCGTGTTTCTTTAGCGATTCCACCCGTACTCCCAATAACACGTTTAGAAATGGCAGAAATCCAATCCAACCCGCGTTCTGGGAAGAAGCCAATGAAAAATATTACGACATAGATGGTTGTTAAGCGTCCGTCAAATGAACCTGCTGTTGCATCACTCAAAACGCCAACTGCCGTTCCAGTGATTGCGCCAATAACTAAGGATAATGCAAAGCGATTAGCTGCGTAAACGTAGACGCTCGGGGTTAAATCATAGTTAAGAAAGCGTCGCCAAATCATATAGAACGAATAGATATAGGCACCGAACCATCCCCAAAACAAAAACCGCCCTGAAATTTCTGCCCGCATGGCAATATCTTCTGCACCTACAATATTCACCATCTCTTCTAGTACACCTTCCCATAAACCTGTTCCGATTACAAAAGGGTGTGTTATTGAGTAAATTACGAAGGTCAATAAACTTAAGAATGTGATGGGCCAAAGGTAATCAGTTGCCTTGAAGTCTGTATCAGGCATGATCTTTTTGAGTGAGGCTTTGTCTATACCCAATTCAATTAATGCCAGTTCATCACGTTCGGTTTTGCGCGGAGCGCGAACCCTACGATAGGCAATATATGAGCCTAGCAGGGGGATCATAAATAAAAATCCTTGAAATAAAAATGCGAATATGGGATCAAATGTAATGTCAGACATGATTGTTCGCTCCTAATAATTTGTTACTTCGGCTTCACTTCTTCAAATAAGGCTTCAGCGAGGTCTAATAATTCATTGCGACGTTCAAGTGGAATCTCTTTACTGAGTAAATAACGTTCTAGCAATTCTTGATGTGTTAATCCTTCTGGATTTGCGCCTAAGCGGGCGCGTTCAGGTTGATCTACTTCTTTGCGGATTGTTGCTATGTAAAATACATCAGCACGACGTAGAGCTTCACGTACATAATTTTCACGGAATTTTGCCTCACTCTCTGGTGAAAGTGTAAGCAATATGCGCACAACTGCATTTTGTAAGTTATGTTGCTCAATCATTTGGACAGTCGCACGAGTTGGGAATTCTTCCTCTCGTAAATCTGCTTTAAGCGTGACAAATGGGCGTGCATCAACTTTAACAAATTCCCATTGTGATTCATGCCGTGCTAAGTCAACCCAACAGAAGCCTTTTGGGTCGCCTTCTTCACCAAAATCAATACGTTCGATACTGCCGCTATAAACAATGGGGGGGGCATCATCACGGTCTGCTGTTAAATTCTGATGTTTATGGATGTGACCTAATGCTACATAATCCCAACGGGAATCAGCTAATGTTATTTTGGGGACGGCAACATCGCGCCCTAGCATGATTGAGCGTTCACTGCCAACAACCGCGCCACCCACTGTAAAATGTCCGGTGAGTAAGCGCGGGATATCTTCATCGAATGCGCCTGCTATGACATCGGCTTCTTCCGCCATATCATCCAGAATGTCAACTAATTGTTGTTGTAAAATTGTGTCAGTTTCGGCAATGGTCATGCCTGTTGTTTTTGTGTGTTCGAGGATACGTGACCTCAGTGGATAGGGTGCTGTTCCGATTACAACCTGACCTCGTTTGGTTTCCTGTAACCACACTTCATATTCTGCAGATACACGTACATTGGGCACGTCTAAAACAGCATAAATCTCAACGCTTGAGGCTTTCATCTGCGTTAATGGTAAATCGTGATTGCCAATCAGCAAGACAACAGGTGCAAGCTCGGCTAAATCCCGAATGCGATGGGCAAACTCACGTTGATATGTGGGATTTGGTGAGCGTGTTTTAAAAGCATCTCCGGCGAATATGACTAAATCAACATCATTCTCTTTTGCATGGTCAATCATCTCATCGATTCGGCGTAAGAAATCAACCACACGGGTGCTTAAGCCTGTTTCAGGATCAGTTTTGCCATAATTCTCCATTCCAATGTGGGTATCGGCAAAGTGCAAAACACGAATGGATTCAGTCATAAATTTATAATTCCTATTTCGGATTAATCAAATGCGTTATTGAGTGTATTATATATAAATTATCCACTATCTTGGCAATTTGTCATGTTACATATTACGGAACAATCGCAAACAAAATTAATTCTGCAAGATCGTCGTTTGTTAATGACGATTCTCGGCGGATGTTTTACGCTGATGAGTATTTTTGTCTTGGCATTGATTGCTGTTCAAGGGGTAGAAACATTTAGCATTCAATTGCAGCGGGACTTAGTTCCGATTCGGATGGCGAATTTGGGTATATTTTTGCTTCTGGGCGTGTTTTCAGTGGGATTGGGTGTGTTTATCACGATAAATTTTGGACGTGGTGTAACGTGTGTGTTCGATAAAGATACAGGCGAGATGATTTTAGACAAAACGAAAATTTTTCGTAGGGAAAAGATCACGCACTCGATTTATGGGATTTCACATTTTGACATCGAAGAAAACACCGATATTCGTGCTTATGGTGTTTTTATGATTTTGCGCTCTGGCGAACGTATTCCCATTACCTCCTTCTCGTTTTTAGACCGCGAGCATATGGAGGTGTTACTCAATCGAGTGCGTGGATTCTTGCGTGATTAGTAATCGACTTGTTCTAATCGTTCTTCTTCGAGTAATTGTTGCACTGCTTCGATAATTTGGTCATGAATCGTGCCGTTTGATGCAATGATTCCGTCGTTATTTAGGTTTTTACCGTGTGAGAAATCGAGCGGTTCACCATTTAAGCCTGTAACTGTGCCACCTGCAACCAAAACGAGGTGTGCCCCCGGTACATGATCCCATCCTTTATGCGGGCGGGTACTGTTTAGACGGCTTAAACGCATATAAACTTCAGCATCACCAGCGGCAATACGTGAGTATTTCTCCATACTATCGGCTTGCTCAATTAAGTTTTCTGGAATACCCAAAATTTCACGTACACGCGCCAATCGTGCATGACCAACATGCCCTTTTTCAACGCTTTCTAATGCTCTCAACGTGGTAACATCAGAACGATCAGTGACCTGAATTTCACGTTTGCCGCCACCATTCATGGATTGGATGTAACCTACGTTATCAAAGGCATAAATTAACTTTCCTCCGTCATCTCCGGGGTATGCTGGCGCGCCGATAACAGAGGCTATCATTTTATCGCCATCTACCAAACCTAGCGCGTTGACATAATGCCGTTTTGCTAAGAAGCCCTTAGTTCCGTCAATCGGGTCTAAAAACCACTTACGCTGGGAATCAACATCTTTACCATGATCTAACCACGAGATAAGGCGGGATTCATCCACTTGTTCACCGATTGATCGTGAGACAAGTTCAATGATTTGTGCTTTTTGCTCGGGCTCAACCAATTCGGCAAATTGTGAACCTGATTCTTCCGCAACCACAGCATCATTTGGGAAATGTTCCCGTAATGCACGACAGAGAATCGCTTGTGTGCCATAGTCCCCGATTGTTACAGGTTCTTTTCCGGCTTTATCACTCCGTACCAAAAAATTCTGTTGTACTTCACGACAGAGAATTGCACTTTTCTGCATTGCTTCTAATAGAGGTTCAATATTCACTGAGATTGGCTCCAGATAATTTGACATTCATACTATTACTCTAATGCCGATTAGGGGGAACTTCAATGCAGACTCTTGATCGTATCTTAGCGTAAAGATATCGTGTCAAATTTTATACAAATTTTATGTGATTTTAACGTATAGTAGGGGGATGAATGGATATTAAACCAAAGGTTAAATTGACTCTATATGCTTAATTGGCAACCTTATAAAACACTCTATCCTGAGAACACTGTTACAGGAAACGTGATGGTTATGCAGGATATTTTTAGCCCACAACTTCAAAACGAGCGTGATATTCTCGTTTATTTACCACCATCCTATGAGACATCACTGAAAAAGTACCCTGTTATGTATATTCAGGATGGGCAAAACTTATTCGATGCGCACACGAGTTTTTCTGGTGAATGGGGTGTTGATGAGGCAATGGAATCACTCAGTCACGTGGATAATATTGAAGCGATAATTATAGGCATATCTAACGGCGGTAAAGAGCGTATTCATGAATACAGTCCATTTGTAACCCGTTATGGTCATGGACGTGGTGATTCATATATACAATTTGTTGTGGACACAGTGAAACCTCTGATCCACTCACAATTTCGTACACTTCCCGATCAAAAAAACACGGGGTTAATTGGCTCGTCGATGGGCGGTTTAATCAGTTTGTATGGATATTTTCATTGCCCAGATGTATTCGGGATGGCAGGTGTTGTTAGTCCGTCATTGTGGTTTGGTGGCGGCAAAATTTTCCCACTTCTTAAAAATGCACATTTCAGTAATGGGAAAATTTATTTGGACGTAGGCATGAAAGAAACAAGCGGAAAAACGGGACTGCTTAACCGGCGCGTATCTCGTTATGTTTATATGGCTAGAGAAATGCGGATTCTTCTACAACGTAAAGGCTATGTGGATGGTGAAAGTCTACTTTATGTGGAAGATAAACACGGGCATCATAATGAGGCTGATTGGGCGCGTCGTTTCCCTGATATGATACGTTTTCTACTTGCTGGCAATACATAATCATAGGCGTGATTTGTCCAGATTATGTGTAACTCCCCCATAGTTAGGGGATGATTAAAGTAGTCTTTTATGATAGAATATAAGTTCTAAATAAGCAAGTGTTTGATGGCTTGAGTAGAATATAATGCTGGGAAGACTTCATAAAGAACACTGTTAATCAGTTTATGTAGTCTATATTAGAGTCATTTCGGCAAACTCAAACATGATTGTTATACTAATAGGCATGTTATTGTGCATAATAGTTGCACTTGGGTGAAAAGCTGAAAAGGAGATTAATCAACGTGGCTGGATATCAACAAACAATGATTATTGGTAATGTTGGGCGTGATCCTGAATTACGTTATACACAAAGTGGGGTTGCTGTTTGTAGTTTTAGTGTTGCAGTGACTGAACGGTGGACAGACCGCCAGAGCAATGAGAAACGCGAAAAAACAAACTGGTATAAAGTATCTGCTTGGAGGCAACTCGGGGAGATAAGTAATCAGTATGTCCATAAAGGTATGCAAATTATGGTGGTTGGCAACGTGGAAGCACGGGGCTATACCAATAATAATGGTGAGCCCGCCGCATCTCTAGAACTTACTGCCCGCGATATTCAATTCTTGGGTGGTCGTGGTGAGGGTGGTTCAGGTGGCGGTAATCAAGGTGGTCAGGGTAAGGACTTTGATGATTTCGCCCCTCCACCGCGTGATATGAATGATATTCCATTCTAAATACGTTCTAGTGGTATAAATGTTAGAGGGATGAGTTTTATGCTCATCCCTAACACCTCAAAAATGCTTAGAATGATTCGTTCATTGGGCGCATTCCAATAACGAGTACGCGGGATTTGGGGTCTTGTTTCGCCGCGAAAACCACCGCATCAGCAACTGATTCTGCTTCAAGCATACCCTCTAATTGTGGTGTCTCTTCTGTCCGTCCTGTTCCAAATGCAAATGTTGTCCGTACTCCACCGGGGGCGATTACACTCACTTTAACGCCTTTATCACGGACTTCACCGTCTAATGCTTGGCAAAATCCGACTTGTGCGAATTTGGTTGCACAATAAACCGCTTCATTTGGGAAACCACGATAACCCGCTTGTGATGAAACGGTGATGATGCTCCCATTACCACGTTCTACCATTTCACCTAAAAAGGCATGAGTACATAAAAATGTACTACGCATATTGGTGTTCATCATCCAGTCATAATCTTCGACGCTATGCTCTAATACGCTTGCATAACGAGCGACACCCGCATTATTAACCAGAATATCCACTTGTTCGAATTCATTTAATGTTTCTTGCTTTAAGCGCGCTATATCATCTGCATTGGTCGCATCAGCCGCAATCGCTTTTGCTCGAACGCCTAATGATTTAGCTTCTTTAACGACATCGTTGAGTTGCTCGGTGGTACGTGCTGTTACTACAACATGCACACCTTCTTTGGCTAAAGCTAATGCTGATGCGCGCCCAATACCACGACTTGCACCCGTTATAACTGCTACTTTACCGCTAATATCCAACATATTTGGACTCCAATATTAAATCTAATTCAGTGCATAGATAATAGCGGACTACGCTTCCCCTACGCAAACTCATCGCTTGCTATTGGTAGGGGCATTAAGCGATTAGAATACAGGCATAATATGTAACTGATGTAAATTATGAGGATAACGATGCGTGTATTTGTAGTTGTGTTAGTGCTGTTGTTGAGTGGATTAGCTTTGTCCCATGTTACCGCGCAGGAGATTGTTCCTGAATGCCCTTCATCAGATGGTGAAGAACGCCTCACTATTGGAGAACAAGGACGAGTGATGAGTGGGGTGCAATTGAATGTACGTAGTATCGCGGGAACAAATTTAGAACGTATTGGCGTTGCATCTGCGGGGACAACCTTTACCATTTTAGCTGGTTCTGAATGCGCTGATGACTATACATGGTGGCAGATCGAATTTGAAGATAGCGAGACAGGTGAACTGGTCATTGGTTGGATTGCAGAGGGTGATCCCAACACCGAGGATTTTTGGGTAGAGGCGCGTGGTGAAGTTGTTTACATGGAAGATGCTAACGGAATTGAACGGGCATTTGTAGTCGGTGATGATGGTAATATTGAACGTGAAGGGTGCTTGCTCCCGCCAGATAATTACGAACGCATTCAAATCGGTTATGCCACAATAAATGCCCGCACCTTAGCTATGTTAGATCAAGCACAACGCATTTATGATTTTGAACGTGGAGGCGATCTGGTCAATTTCCGTCAACTCATCACACAAGGAAGCTATAATGAGGGTGGTGTGTCTGCCAGTTTTGGCACTCATGACGGCGGTGGCGCAGTCGATATTTCAGTACGTAGTTACATTGACTGGGAAGTGCTGACTGATGAGATTGAACCCATGATAGACGCATTGCGTGTAGCCGGTTTTGCGGCGTGGTTGCGTGATACAGGCGATTTATATCCTGATTCTCCTATTCATATTCACGCCATTGCAATTGGTGATGCGGAGCAATCAGAAGTCGCTCGCTGGCAAATTGACGGCGAAATCGGGTATCTGCGTGGTTTTGATGCTATTCCGCGTGAAACCGAAGCTGTTGAAGACCGTCATGGTGGACCGATCATCTGCAATTGGATGCGTGATTTGGGTTATGATGATTTGCGAGAACTCCCTGATGCGGAATCCACACCAGAGCCAAGCAATTCTGGTAATTAGAATGTGACATTGAGCGTTGATAACCCACGAAATGCGACTTTTGTAGACCAATCTGGCGTATCGTCTAATAATTGTAAATTAGGCATACGCTGGAACAATACATCAAGTGCAATAGCTGTTTCCATTCGTGCCAAAGGTGCGCCGAGGCAATAATGGATGCCATGCCCGAATGACAATGGACTGCCTTCATTGCGCGTGATGTCTAAGGTCTCTGGATTACTAAAACGTGCTGGATCATGATTTGCTGATGCTAGAAAAATTGCTATGGTTTGCCCGTCTTTGATGTCCGTGTCATGTAATGTCAAATCTTGGCGCGCTTTACGTGAGGTGATATGAACAGGTCCGTTGTAGCGTAGTAATTCCTCCACAGCGTTTTTCATCAATTCTGGTTGTGATTTAAGTAATGCTAATTGTTTCGGATGTTGCAATAATGCCAAAACACCGTTACCAATCAAATTTAGTGTGGTTTCGTACCCAGCTGTCAATAACAGAATACTTGTTGCAATCAATTCCTTATGGCTTAATGTGTCGCCTGTTTCTTCCACCGCAATTAAGCTACTGAGTAAGTCATCAGCCGGATTTTTACGTTTATTATCAATCAGGTTTTCAAAATAATCAGACATCAACACACAAGCGTTACCCGCACGTTCAAATTCCGCCATTGTTAGATTGACAATATCATTAATCGCGAACATCTCGCGTGACCAGTGAATAAATTTTCGGCGATCATCCGGTGGAACACCCAGCATTTCTGCGATGACAATAACAGGTAAGGGAACAGCAAAATCTTTGATAATATCCATCGTGTTATCAGATTTCACATCATCGAGTAAATCATTGGCAATCGCTATGATTCTGGAACGTAAATTTTCGATGATGCGCGGTGTGAAGGCTTTACTTACTAATCCGCGTAAACGTGTATGATTCGGTGGGTCTTTGAAGAGTAACCAATCAGCTTGTACTTCTACTAATGGGCGCACACCTTCGGGCCAGCGTTGCATATAAGCATCACGTTCATCAGGGGACATATCATCCATAATGCCACGCCCAAAACGCGCATCTTTGAGCAATGATTCGCAATCTGCCCAATGACTGACAATATAGGGAATTTGTTGGTTATAGGCGAATATGCGTTTTTGTTCTCGCAACTTTGCATAAATTGGATATGGGTTGGCGCGGAATTCTGGCGTGGTTGGGTCAAATACGAAATCGGACATCAAACATTCTCTTCCCTAAGATTGATAGTATGATTTTAAGCATACTGAATTTGATACCATTAAAAAATGACAAACGGACAAATTTTGGAATCAATAATCAATGATCTGACCTTTTGTGCCGTCTGCTTGCTCAATATATACAAAGCGTTCACATCTAAAAGTCAGGATATGTAATGTGCCATCATGCGCCCAATGTGGTATTCCGGGAATTGTGAAATCTGTGTAATCGCGCATGATACGGTGGTCGCGCTCAAGCACATCTACAATAAGATTACCGGATGCGGTTTGATGTGAATAATGCACATTCATCCATGCGCCATCTGGTGACCAATTAATCGAGTGGAAGGCACTGTTAAATTGCGTGTCCACATATATAGTTTGCTCATTCTGCCCATCTGAATCAATCAAGTTGATCGTAAATACATTGAGGTCATAAGCACTGAAAGCGATTCGTTGACCATCAGGCGACCACAAGACAATATTGTAAAAATAATTGGGTGCGCTTCGTATTGATTGGCTAATCCCTGTTAGTAAATTTAATGTGTGTAGTTCCAATTGCGAATCCACATTTACAATAAATGCTACTTGGGACGAATCAGGCGACCATTGTAGTGAATCCCAGCGAATATTAACCTGTTCGGCATCAATTTGTAACGCGAATAACGCACTATTCTCATTAGTATCAAGGTCGATGCGGTACAAATGTGTTGTATTGCTTTCCCCCACTTCGGATACGACAAGCATCAAGTTACGACTATCCATAGACCATTGCGGATTATTGCTCACGATACGATAGGGGATGGAAATTGATTGTGCTAAGTCTAGTTGTTGTGTGTCAATAATGGTGACGAAATCTGTTGTTAAGCTAATATAAGCAAGATAGCGACCATTTGGTGACCATGCCGATGACCCTATTGCTGTTAAATTTTCTATAGGCATATATAAAGAACCATCAAGTGACCGTATAAAATGGCGGTCGTCATTGCTTTCATTGATAAGCAAATGCTGATGATCTGGCGACCAACGATAATTGTTAAACCGTAATGGCTGATGGGTAATGTGTGTTATCAAACGGCGATTAATGTCAAATTGATAGATATGCCCTTGTTGATCTTGAGCTGAAACGGACATGCAATCTTCAGGGGAAATAAAGGTCACGACAGTGGATTCAGTTAAAAATTTCGCGGCGAATACTACAATACAGATACACACTACGCATAGCGTAAACGCTACTATACTCATCATAATCGGCAAACGAAAAAGCATCTATTACCGCCTTGAGTTAGTTTGTCGGTTTAAGTAATCGGGCGAAAGTGACTGTGAAATTAGACATCAATGGTTTTCCCTAAGATTGATAACTATATTAGGTGATTTTAGCGAATTTAGTACACGAAAAAATAGCGAGTAGACAAATTGTGGAAATAGAATGTTTGATTTATCGACTATAACGCAAGATGTACCTGTTTGAACCATTGGCATTTTCGATGTGAATTTGCCCGTCTGATGCCAAAAACATGATCTGATTTGTGTCTTCGATCCAAAAATGTCGGCTTGCAATAGGCGTGTTGTTTGCCCCTTGCATAATTACCCCTCTATTTGTCCCATCTTCTATATGAATAACACGATGAGCTAGTTCTATGTCAATGTATCCAGTTGTGGATAACCATTGTGAATCGGGTGACCAATTTATGAGGTGAACCCCTTCTCGTATTATTGTTGTAAGTTCAATGATTTCATATGTAGTTGCATCCACAATATAGATTCCTGTTCGGTCTGATTGATCATTGAATGGCATATCAAAAGCAAGGTATTGGCTATTTGGTGACCAGCTTATCGGTGCAATATGGTCGAACACTCCAGCATGAATAAGTCTAGTTGGGGATTCACTACCATCTACTGGTACGATATACAATTCATTGTTACTTTGTGTCTCAGGACTAGTTGATGCTGTAAATGCGATTTGGCTACCATCTGGTGAAATTTGATAAGATAATTGTGGTGCGTTGTAGCTAATATCTAATGGGATTTGTTGAACATTTCCGGTTTCAATTTCAATAATGATGATGTTTAGTAAGGCTGGTTCATCTGTGCCAGACCCATCAATTCGCTCCATAGATAAATATTGACCATTAGCTGACCAACTCAATGTATCCCCTAAGTTACAACAATTACCACTATTCATATTCAACACTTCAAGACGCTTTGGGGGATGATTCTCAACGGTATCGTGAATCACAAATTCAATTTGTTCTGTCTCTTCATCGTAATTATATTCTGCGAGATAGCGTCCATCTGGCGACCATGAATGACTTCTGGAATTAAACTCAAAGTTGAAATCACGCCATTCTCCGGTCTGCATATCAATAATCTGATAAGTTTGTCCAGCATCTGGCTCTCTATATATTGTGCTATGTTGTGACCAACTATAATTCACAGTATCAAACGATGTGGAAATGGGGGCAATCAATAAGCGATTGAGATCAAGATGAAAAATTTGTTGTGTAGTGTATGTAGGATGGTATTCCACTGATGCTACAAAAGCGTAAGTTTTCGTTGGAATAGTCGCTTGTCCTATAAAAATCACAATAGTGAGGATTAGTAGGAAAAACGTGATTAGCCCAACTCCACTGCACTGTATTGTTTTAGTGAATGAAAGAGAATCCATCATTTACCTTATGTCAAATCACTTAGGTTTAAATACACAGCGTGCATAACCGAGAACTTCTTGTTGATGATTAACCGCGCTAGGGGTTGGCTTCCACCCGCTTGCTAAACGTTTATCTAATAGTTTCTGATTAGTTGGTTGATGATCCCAAATGGCAACTGCCACCACTGCACCGAGTCAGGTTGTATCAAACACAAGATAATAATCATCGTATTTGATGACCACATCAATCGTAAACTCATCTTGATTCAACATCGTGATGATATTTTCCGCACCAAAATTATTGATAATCATTTCAAGCGACGTGACACCATCAATTTTTTGCCGGATAGGATTGAGTGTGTTATCTGAGTGATTGGTGTAATTATGTACTGGGATCCTTATGTACATTCCCGCTAACTGTCTATATCACAATATACGTTTTCATCAATATTGTCATCTTTCCATACCTTAGAACATGATGAAATAAATAACTTCTTCGCAAAGTGGTTGAATTCTAGCGTGAAATTAAGAGGCGATTCCATCTATAACGAGCTATACTATACATTGCATTAATTACTATACTTAATTGATGGATTTGTCATAATGAATGAACCCTCCTCACGTAATGTTGTTATCGCTTTTGTCATTGTTGTTATTGTCATTCTTGCGGGTGTTTTTGTTTTATATTCAACACGCCCCGAACCTGTTCAAATTACAGTAAACCCACCTTTACCAACAGCTACATCTGAGCCATCTGCCACGCCTGCCCCAATTCAAGTTTATATCACGGGGGCAATTAACGGTGAAGCACAGATTATCGAATTACCTCTCGGTAGCCGGATTGAAGATGCACTTGAAGTCGTGGGTGGTGTGCGTGACGATGCCGATTTAGAGCGCGTTAACCTCGCTGATGTACTACGAGACGGCGATCAAGTTCATGTTTTTGCAATTGGTGAGACTGTAGAAGATATTGTACCGACTGCAACAGGTGGCGGTATTGTTAATGTGAATACAGCAACACAAGAAGAGCTAGAAACTTTACCCGGTATTGGACCATCAACAGCAGAGGCAATTATTACATATCGTGATGAAAATGGTGTATTCACCAGCCTTGAAGATTTAGACGACGTTCCGGGGATAGGTCCGTCAACATTAGAATCATTAGCAGAGTTGATCGAATTTTAGCCGATTCTTATACCTGTCTTGCTATCAAAGTAAAGTATTTCATCGGGATTGATTTTGCAATAGATGGTGCTACCCCAATCGACCTTTATATCGAGTGGAAGCGCGATTGACCATTTTTCTGAACCTAGCCATAGATCGATCAGTTGGTAATGTTCAGCTAACATTGGTGTGATTTTATCAACAACGCCTGCAACACCCTCATTATCTAAATAGAGGTGTTGTGGGCGAATACCAAGGGTTACTTGGGTATCATTTGGTAAATCATTACGAATTGGGAATCCTCCAAAATTTTCGCCGACCCATTGCCCATCTTGGACGCGCCCTTTGAATGTATTTATAGGTGGCGTACCGATGAAAGTCGCTACGAAAAGGTTGACAGGGCTATGATACAAACTGTGATATGTGCCAATTTGCTCAAATTTCCCCTCATTCATAATTGCAATACGGTCTGCTAAGGCAATAGCTTCTACTTGGTCATGTGTCACATAAATTGACGTGACCGGAAATTCATTGAGTAAGCGTCTCAGTTCGACTCGTGCTTGGGCGCGATATTTTGCATCAAGATTGGCAAAAGGTTCATCAAATAACATCACGCGCCGATCACGGGTGAGGGCACGCGCAATAGAGACTCGTTGTTGTTCGCCACCAGAAAGCTGACGCGGTCGTCTATCCAGTAATTGATCTAATCCAAAACCCGTTATTTTAGAGATATGCTTTACGCGCTCAGGGACTTCATGTTGACGTTTACGTAATCGCAAATAAAAACTGACTGAACGACGGGTTTCCCAATGTGGAATTAATGCGCCATCCTGAAAGACCATACCAATACCACGATCTTGCAATGGAACCTGCTCTAATGGGACATTATCATATAGAATTTGCCCCTTATCTGGTTTGATTAACCCTGCGATTAAGCGCAACAACGTTGATTTACCACAGCCAGAAGGACCGAGAATCGCTAATAAATTTCCATCACTTAACTTGTTATAGATATTATCTGTGGCAATTGTTCGCACACCTTCCTTATCATAAAAAAATTTGGATACATGGTCGATTGTCACAGTCGTCATATCAAACCCCTTTCTTAATCTATATTGTACAACGATCCTTGGGCAATCCACATCAACTTCGGCAGATTTTGATTGATAACCTTGACACAGATATTTAAACACGTTATCGTACATTTAGTTGAGCAAAATTAGGTATTAATTATGAAGATTGTTCTGTTTGCCACAACTACTATGACTATGACCATGCCGCACCAAATAGGGTGGGGAGATTTTCGTTTGGCGTAGTTGCAATATATAAAATGGCTACCAGAAGCGTGTGGATCTCTCACACGCTTTTTTTATTGTCTGTTTATCATCATGAATCTTTCTGGAGTGGAAAATGAAGACCATTACGATGAAGTTTGGGGGAACATCAGTTGGCAGTGTTGAAGCCATCACCAATGTAGTAGAAATTGTCAAATCACACGTCAACGATGGGAATCGTGTGGCGATTGTAATTTCGGCGATGTCCGGTGTGACTGACTCATTAATCAAGTCGATTGATATGGCAATCAATAGCGACAAATGGGGATATACCTCTTTATCTGAGAGCATCAAAGACCGCCATGAAGATGCGCTTAATCAACTTATTCAATCTGATGATGAGCGCGAAACGAGTTTTAAGAAAATCATCAAATTATTGGAACAGCACGTCGAATTATGTAATGCAGTCAATATTCTGGGTGAAGCAACGCCCCGAATTAGAGATAATTTTGTGTCTTTTGGTGAGCGCATGAGCATCCATGTTGTTTCGGCGGCATTGCGCGAAGCAGGCATTGATGCACAAGCGATTGATGCAGGTGACTTTTTGATAACAGATGATAATTATCAAAATGCAGAACCCTTATGGGAAGAGACAAAATCACGCATTCAGCGTAATCTTATTCCTGCAGTTGAAAATGGTGCTGTCCCTGTAATCACGGGATTTGTGGGTAATACACCTGATGGTATTTACACCACATTAGGACGTGGCGGCAGTGATTATAGTGCCGCAATCTTTGCCTCTTATCTTAACAGTGATGAGTTTATTATTTGGACAGATGTTGATGGCGTGATGACCACTGATCCACGTATTGATAGCCGTGCAAAAGTGTTACCGACAGTTTCCTATCAAGAAGTTGGTGAATTGGCGTATTATGGTGCTAAAGTTTTGCATCCGAAGACTGTACAACCGATTATCAATCAAGGCATTCCAATGCGCGTGCGTAATACCTTCAATCCTGATTTTGAAGGCACGCTAATTACAGAAAGCGTTGAGCCAAGTTCCACAATCGTTAAAGCCGTAACGAGTATTCGTGACGTAAGTATGCTGACGGTTAGTGGGCGAGGTATGCTGGGTGTCCCCGGTATTGCAGGACGAACATTTTTAGCAACCTCACAAGCAGGTGCTAGCATTTTGATGATCTCTCAATCTTCATCAGAGCAGAGTTTTTGTTTCACGGTGTCACAGTCTCAAGCGGAAGATGTAAAATTCGCCGTTGAAAATGAATTGAAGGCTGAAATCATACGGCAGAATGTTGATGGCGTTGACATCCTGAAAGATATTGTCGTCATTACGGTTGTCGGAGGGGGGATGCGTGGTGCCCCCGGAGTCGCTGGACGGGTATTTACGGTGTTGGGGGAAAATAACGTAAATGTGTTAGCCATTGCGCAAGGATCATCAGAATGCAGTATTTCCTTTATTATCGCTGAATCTGATTTGAGAACGGCTGTAATGCGTTTACACGACCTCGCATTAGAGAGCGTAAATGGTTCTTAGCCAACATAGAATCAAAAAGGCTGATATGTTGTGTATCAGCCTTTTTGATTTACTACAAAACTGAGTTTAATTAACCCATGTTCTCAATGATTTTTGTCGCGAATGCGCTGGTTTTAACGTCGGTTGCATCGTCCATTTGACGTGCGAAGTCATAAGTAACCACACCTTGAGCAAGTGTTTTCTCATATGCTGAGGTGATAAGTTCAGCCGCTTCAAACCAGTTAAGATATTCAAGCATCATCACACCACTAAAGAGCAATGAACCTGGGTTTACCTTGTCGAGATTTGTATATTTAGGTGCGGTTCCGTGTGTAGCTTCAAATAACGCAATTTCGTCACCGATATTAGCACCGGGAGCAATACCAACACCGCCAACTTCAGCAGCCAGCGCATCACTGAGGTAATCACCATTGAGGTTTGTTGTCGCAATTACATCATGTTCACTTGGACGCAGAAGCATCTTTTGGAACATAATGTCAGCAATGGTGTCTTGAATGAGGATTTTACCTTCAGGCACTTTACCGCCGTGATTAGCAGCCACATCGTCCCAACTGATGGTTTCTTCTGGGAATTCTTCCGCCGCGAGTTCATAACCCCAACGTTGGAATGCGCCCTCGGTGAATTTTTGGATGTTACCTTTATGTACGAGGGTAACGCTTTTACGACCACGTTCAATCGCATATTGAATAGCAGCGCGGATCAGACGTTTACTGCCGAATTCACTAATAGGCTTAATACCAAGCCCTGCACCCTCAAAGAATTTGGTTGCGCCCATTTCTTCACGCAAGAACTTAGCCAATTTTGCGTTTTCTTCGGTACCAGCTTCAAATTCAATACCAGCATAGATGTCTTCTGTGTTTTCACGGAAGATCACAACATCAACATCTTGTGGATTCTTCACTGGGCTAGGTACACCTTCGTACCAACGTACTGGACGAATACAGCTATAAAGGTCAAGAACTTGACGCAAGGTTACGTTCAAACTACGGAAACCACCGCCAACGGGTGTTGTTAAAGGTCCTTTGATGCCGACTTTGTAGTCACGTAATGCTTGGAAGGTTTCTTCAGGCATATAATCGCCGTCATAAAGTCCGGCAGCTTTTTCACCTGAGTAGATTTCCATCCAAGAAATTTTACGTTTGCCATTATAGGATTTTTCGACTGCGGCATCCCAAATGCGCTTGCTTGCAGTCATAATATCGTAGCCGATGCCATCACCTTCGATGAACATTAAAATGGGATTGTCTGGCACATTTGGCTTACCATCGGTAATTGTGATTTTTTCGCCTTGCTCAGGCACGATGATTTTGTCGTACGCCATCTGTAAATAGCTCCTTTTGAAAAGTTACGGAATTTTTGAATTATATCTAATTGTTAAACGTCCAAGATTATAGCATATGGCAGGCATATTCTGGGATTGGTGTTTAATCATATATGCGTAAATTGCGGTTGAAATCCGTAAAAATTTAGATTTTTACCGAACTTGATGGCAAACTGTGCGGATTGCCCGAATATAATTGGGGAATTTTCTTAAGATGATATGTGGGCTACTGATAAAATTTGGCATATAATGGCGACATATTTGCTTAATACATTGTGAGAATTGACCGATGGAATCTGTCCCACTACCCAGTAATGAAACCTTGATCGAATTTGGCGAAGCTATATCATGGCAGAGCATTGAAACAACAAAACAGAAATTTAATGCGAAAATCGAGGAAATTGCTAAAAATACTGTAGATGATGCTTTATCACTCGATGAATTGTCGGATGCTATCGGTGTTAAAGTAACTGCCTGTATGGGGATGGAGGATACAAAATCTGCCAATACCCTTTTAGCAGAAGTTAATGGTAAGCAATTTGTTCTCGGTAGTGCGGTTAGTGCCCGTTATCGTGCTGGAAAAACATTCTCACAAGCGATTGTCCCCTATAACATCAACCCAAGCGTTAATCACACCAACATTCATGAAACAAGCGAACCTACAACACGCATTCGGGCAATTGGTGCGGAACTTGAACTGGGTTTATTACATCCAGATGGGACGGGACCAAGCGAAGATGAAATGGGAAATTATATTGATGTATATCGTCAACAAGCCCGTCGTTTAGGTATTACACCGCAAATTGATCGTGAGGCGTGTCAATATCAAGTAGAAGCCCATGTTGCCCCTGGAATTGGATATCATCGTACTAGAGGTGCGCTTGAGGGCATTATTAAATCTCTAATGGCATCGAGCCAAGAAACTGGATTAAAGACCGCTATCTTTTCAGCATATCCAATTGAAAGTGATTTTAAACTCGCTAATGACCCCAAGGTACACACTGCGGTTGATTTGATGATTGAGGTCAATAGCGAATTTGATACCTACATTAACAAATTAGATGAAATCAAGAAACGCTATAACATGGACGAATCCGCGAATGTCGTCGAGGCATTTCGTTTGCAAGGATGTCACATCCATCTCGATTTAGCGGGACGTTCAGAGGGGTTAGGATTATTAGCTTTTTACACTGTACTTAAAAGCGCGACTGCAATTGCGAATAGTGCTGTGTTAAAGGGCGGTCCTTTTGTGAATGGTACTTGTGATGCAGAATTACTATGTACACGCGAATATTTACGGACAGGTACTGTTACGGGACGTTATTTTGAAGTACCGCTTAGCCCACATTTGACTGATGACGGTTTACAAAAATATAGTGATTTGTTGAAATCAGAGCGCGTTAATGCAATGGCTCGGGCATTACTCTATGAGGACAAGTTGGGTAAGCCAATTTCAGCGATGCACAATCCATTGGGGCGGGTGCGTCCTGATTTGGGGAGTAGCAAACGTATTTGTACAGTCGAGAGTACAGGAATGCCAATTAATGTGAGTGCATCACGTCAAGCAGCTGTATTGACCGACTTTGAATATACTCACGCCTTAATCGAGAATTATTTCCGTAAGCACGGTTGTGATTTGGAACCTATGTTTGAGGATTCGACTCTATGGGACATTATGGGGCCATTATCAGGCGAATCATTCATGGCACAACATCGAAATTCAGACCGTGAAGGAACAGACATTACGTTGACAACGGCTAGCGGGCGACAAATGTCACTGCCTGAATTTTATGAAATGAAACGCATTTATATGCACAAACACTTGGCTGATGTGGCGCATGTGACTCCGCGTGATATTGATGATGTGTATTCGAGCTTACAACGTATGCTTGACCCGCCAAGTGGGAATAAAGCTGAGACAATTGAGCAATATATCTATGACTATAAGTTACGTAGTACCGGCAACTGGGGACTTATTCTACGGAACGCATTTATCGAAGAAGGTGGCGTACCGGGTGGTCATAATCCAGATGCAGTTTTGCGCGTTGTGAATCGTGTACACGATGCCATAACGGAGCGTTATTTACGTGCTTAAAGATTGACTGATTATTGTTTTCAATATAATGTAAGTAATTATCTAGTGCGATGGTATAATGATCTTTGATGTGTCAAATAGTTTTGAACACATCATACTAAAGACATCTCATAACTTGAATTGACTTTTCACGTCCATTGTCATCGGGCGTTTAAGATAGTTTATTGTACAAAGGATTCATTGAGGACTTTTACAGTTATTGAACAACCTACAAATAATTAGAAAGGATAGACACCCGAGGTAGATATGCTACGTCGGGTAAATGTATTATGGCAAAAAGATTACGGATTATCCCCCTAGGTGGTCTAGGGGAAATTGGTAAGAACATGACCGTGTTTGAACTTGGGAACGAAGCGATTGTTATCGACACAGGTATTATGTTTCCTACCAATGATATGCACGGCGTTGATTATATTATTCCTGATTTTCGTTATCTGACGGATCGCGTAAAAAGCGGTTTGAAGATACACGGTATTCTTTATACACATGGTCACGAAGATCATACGGGTGCAGTTTCGCATGTCATTGATGCGTTCCCGAATACGCCAATATATGCCACGCCCCTGACGGCAGGTTTGTTGGAAGTCAAGATTATTGACGCGCACCTCTCTGATAAAACAGAAATTAACGTTTTTCAACCAGGGGATCATTTAAAAGTAGGTCCATTTGAGATCGAACCATTCCATGTGTGCCACAGTATCCCCGATTGTGTGGGATTTGGCATCAAAACACCCTTTGGGATGATTGTTCATAGTGGTGATTATAAATTTGATAACACACCTGTTGACGGCAAGAAACCGGATTATGCTAGATTAGCGAAATTCTCCGAAAAAGGTGTGGTTTTACTGATGGCAGATAGTACCAACGCTGATCGTCCCGGATGGACACCATCTGAAGCGGTTATTGATGGTGCGTTTGAAAAAGTATTCCGCAATGCGAATGGTCGTATCCTTGTTGCGACATTTGCATCTTTGATCTCACGTATTCAACAGGTTGCCAATGTCGCTAAACGCTATGATCGTAAAATCGCTTTTGCGGGTCATAGTATGCTGAAGAATGTTACCATGGCGCGTAAAATGGGTATTTTAGACTTGCCTGATGATATGGTGGTTGATATTTCTGATATTAATGGTATTCAACCTCATAAATTAGTCATTATGGTAACCGGTACACAAGGGGAACCCTCTGCTGTTTTAGCACGTATGGCGAATGGTCGTCATCGTCAGTTGGATGTGGAGAAAGATGATACGATTATCTTGTCATCACACCCGATTCCGGGTAATGAAGAGATGGTTTACCGCAATATTAATCGTTTGATTCAACGCGGTGCTAATGTGATCTATGATCCCATCGAATCCGTTCATGTTTCAGGACATGCACGTCAAGAAGAAATGCGCCTGTTGATTAATCTGGTTAAACCTAAATTTATGTTGCCGGT
>WURV02157006.1:0-16304 GCA_011762755.2 Epimenia babai
TGGCATATCCTGCTTGGATCAATGTCATTGTTTATTATTGACAGGTTACGACTTATTGATTCATTCATTCGTGCCAATTTCTACGTTTTGCCGCTGTTTAACTTCCGTTTATCAGTCTATTGCCAAGTACGGACTGACGTATTCATATATTTGGCGTCAAGATGACGCACGAAACATGTCGCTCAACATTACGAGTCACCGTTCTCAATCATTTGATCTAGTACAGTGCCAATGAAGTTATGGCTTGATGTGGAAAGAGTTGGTGCTTCTTTAATTTCGCATCCATTGGCTTACTGTTTGCCAGAAGGGTGAAAAGTGCGGTAAAACCTTCATTTGTGAAATCTCGTGCAAATAAAGCCAAATTTCTAACGTTTGCAACACTGGTCGAAGTGCTCGTTCGACGATTAAGACCTAAATCATACACCAGACGCAAAACACAAGCAGTCGCTCGTACGGAGGGGGTTTCTTGGAACCTTTGTTATAGATCGTTTTCCCATTACCTCCCTACTGGCTCGCGTATCTAGAATGTTTTTGCAGATACCTCCCAATAACAGAATGTAAGATTCGCTCGAGTCTCGTTGTCTGCGAATAGAACTACTGAGGGGTTGGAATCGAGGAAAACAACTAGAACGAGTGTTTTGAGAGTTGGTATAGGTTTATATAAATGTCACAAAAGCCATGTAATTTCAATTTCAATATGGTTAATATTTGTCCATTTTACCGACTGGCATAGCTATTATTCTTATCGTCACTAATATGAAATGAAATTATATTGATTTATAGTGCCTTTTTAACACGTAGCTATCAGACACACTTTACAAATTTACTAAAAAGTATGTCTAACTAAGATACAATTAAAAGATACCGTTAAAGAAAGCCATTAATTGCAGATAAATGAAACGTGTATAGTATTATCACAAGAACATGACAAATATAATCACAGTGTCAAACGTGGTGATCATAATAATATAAAACAAGGTATATCACGAGAGACTCTAAAAACAGATACAAAAATTACTTATTGTTACATTATCAGATGTGCGTCAGGGTTGTTTACTGTCACCCATGTTGTTCAACTTCGTAGGCGATTGCATAATGCGAGAGGTAAGAGATGACCTAGCGGTAAGAAATGGGCGCACAACCAGAGGACGTGACATCTGGAATGTAAGATACGCTGACGACACAACACTGATAGCAATATGAAAAATTAAATAATGACCAACGTGATGACCTGAAAGGGGAACGAGAAAGTCAAAAACGATCAGGAGGAAGTGGACACAGTCGCCAAGTTCAAGGAGTCTATTATCACAACAATCAACAGATTCATCAATGACGGAGATAAAGACCAGGCTAGCTATAATGAGATCGGTGATCAGCGAGCTGACAGATGTGCGAAAGTCTAAGGAACTGAGCCTTGGATGGAAAAGGCGTGTGATAAAGTCCTTAGTGTGGAGTGTGGTTTTATATGGGTGCGAGAGCTGGACTTTGGGAATTGAAGACGAAAAGAAGATTGCAGCGTTTAAGATGTGGGTGTGGCGGCGAATGCTAAGGGTCAGCTGGATAGATCGAAAGACAAACGAATGGGCGAGAGAGAAGGCTAAGTTACAAATGAAAGAGACCTACTCAAATCAAATCAAAGGTTTTATATTTAATACAAAGTATAACAAAATATATATATGGTGAATACATTGTTACTTTATATGTAGTAAAAATGGTTTATATACAGTGTAGTACAGAGAAAAAGTCCCTATTATAGTACATATTTTTACAGTGATTGATTGTGGATAATGGATGGGATGTAGTGAAGGGAGACACACGAAGTGTAACACTTATTAGCTGTGTCCCCCAGAGTCTTACTTTTTTCTAGCAAATACATTATTCATTATAACCCAGTAGATAATACATAAAACATTCACGTATAGTAGCCTACCTATATAAATATATATTAGACACGCCTGATGTGAGTAAATTTACACATATAAGCATTTCTATCGAGACAATCGTTATTGTTGATATGATACATGATTTTATGTTACGGTTACGGTATAGAATATAAAATAATACATAAACACACAAATACCTCGCTATAGCTGCAGTGTGATTAAATGACATTTCAATTTATATTTAAAAACAGACAAAGATTTAGCTCCTTTAATTTCATCTTCCAAGTGATTCCACATTTTACTCCTTGTATTGTTAGACAAAAGATCGTAACTTTGTTCTATGTGATGCAAGTCTGAACTGGTTATTCTAGCGACTATTTGATATGTTTATTGTGAAATATCTTATTATTCTCATTGGTGGCATCATTGTGAGAGACCGTAAGATAGCAAAACTATGTCACTGGAAGACGCGACTAAACAGCCTTATAATAAAAGCCATTGAAGGCGACATTCCGGGAAAAAAGAAGGTAGGAAGACGAAAGACGCAGTGCATCGACAACATCAAGACATAGATTAACGGCGGCGAGCAAGGAGAGTATAGACGTGCGAAAAGACGCCAACGGCCAAAGTCACTGGCTATGGAGTAACGAACGAACGAACGTTATAAGATACACCAGGAGAATACTTATATGAGACAGCCACACAGGATAAATTAACTACATTATCAAATAAAACAGAACAAAAACAATGATGAACTAATTACATAGAGCTACATTATACAATATACGACGGAGAATGCAATGGATAAGACAATTACCTACATAGACTCACATTAGAACCCATAAAAGTATAGATATAACATGGCAATGGGATTATGCATGAGAAAAATGATATAACGAGGCCTTGTGCACTTAGCAAAAAGTAGTAGATAATAGGAAAGTTTGGCTGTAAAAGAATTTATCTCTGTGCATTGTCTGATGTGTAATGGTAGAGAATTAAAAAGAATGGGTGAAGCAACGGCGAAGGCCCTGTCCAGAGTTGACCTTTTTGGAATGTGGTACAGTGAGGGTGTTTGGGACATTGTTACGACAGTCCGCGTTGAAGTTATTATTGACCAACAAACCAACCTCTACAACTAAATCAAGAATATCTTAAACTCCTCGTACTTTCATCTGGGAAACATCAATTGGCAGTTCCGACCTTTTTCATCCATGTATGTTTTCTCTATCTGTGATCTTACTGTGCGTGTCTATTTTATTTTTGACTCATTTATCGTATACCAAGTTCGATTTTGAACTGTATTCCTTGTACTCCTAGTTAATTATAGTAATCGTGAATTTGTAAAATGTCTTTGAATGCCATGTGTTAAAAGGGCACTATAAATCAAGTTTCATTTCATATTTTACACCCTATCGTAACATTTTTCGAAAACCTGACAGCAAAAATTCCTTTCCATCGACCTGCCATACAGCTATAACCCTGAGAAAAACTGCAAAAAGCCATTTTTATACCTCAACACACACATCAAGACATATATATACTCCCTGTAATCTGAAATCTCTAGACTTTCTAAAAATATCTTATCACCACTCTCCACCCTTCTTTCGTGTTTGAATGCATACCTACCTTAAAACACAACAACTCTCGTCTATATGTCAAAACAGAAAAAAATGTGTTTGATGTCAATATTCATTCGCGTGTGTCTCGTACAAAAAAAAAACGAATTTGTTAGCTGATTCGAACTAGTCATGATTTGCGCAATTTGGCTATACTGATATACTGGTTGCAACGTGAAACCCGGAAATTAAAAATAAGGGAGGTAATTAAGTAGCCAAATTTGAAATTTATAAACCAATTTCAACAAGGGAACCAGCGATATTTTACGAAGGAACGTTTGTTTCCTATGACTAAGATATAATGGCACCAAAATCAGGACAATCTGTTCTTTAGCTTCCAAAACATGCTATAACAAGCATGGACAGACCGAACTCGTTGTGTCTACTCTCATGAAATGACAGTCACAGACTCACAATGGAGTGGTAACTTGTCTGCGCTGGTTAACTCAGTCTACTGTACTGGTTAGTTAACTTATTAGACTAGAGGGTATAGCAATTTGGTTTTTATTTCATGTCTTCTGTTTCTTTTCCTTGCAAAGTGCGATAATACTCGCAGTGCAAGGTCTGCACTGTACAGAATAAGAACCGATTTGTCTTGACAGATTCTTTTGGGTTGAGCCTTTGACTAAGTTGCTTACATGTATAAATTTTCCTCACTGTGAATGGATGACCATATTTTATTAATGATAAAATATTTAGGTTGGCGCCAGTGGTGCAGTGGTTAAAAGCGTTGCCTTTCATGCGAGTTTGAGCTGGCACAAACGAGGGATTTTTCCCATGCCTTCCACGATAGGGAATGAGGAAGATTTTCACGCTTGAGTATTGAGGAAGATTTGTCGTGAAATAGTTTAATAAAAATATATATTAGGGTTGTAAGAGGTCTATGTTGTACGTGCGACTGACATTTAATTATAAATTAGCACCAAAACTTGGCCTTTTCCCTTTTTTTCTTTTAATAAACGATGATTGGATGAACTCACTGCCTTACTACTGAGTGATCACTATCGAGATCATCATGCTCATAATCGATTCATGACATTTCCCTTGTTAGCACCTTATGTATTACTTTGCTTATTGATATGTGATTGTTTTTTATGCACGGAACCACAACTGGAACGGGATGGCTCAGTGGTAGGGCGCCGGACTTCGAACCAAAAGGTGGATGGTTTGAATCCAGGCAATGCCATTGTATTTTTCCGTTGATCCTTGGGCAAGGTACTTTATCCCGATTGCTCTGGTCTACTTAGCCATAAATAAATACTGGTGAAATTTCTTTGTGGCAACGCCAATTCATATACACTGGGAAAATAAACTTGCAAGTGGCTTACCGGTGACTGTTATAGAGCTGCCAACCCCCCTGTGAGTCCTCGCAAACCGTCATTTGCCAAGCTGCGCAAGCGGCTTTTAAGTGCGGGATATAAATGCCTAATTTATTTTGATTTATTTACATAGTGGAATAGACTGTTACTGACCATTCTATCACTCCATTTATTAGCTGCTCTTAAATCACGATTTGAAACTTAGCTCGTCGTAAAAAAATTCTGCCATTTCAGAAATCAGAATACAGTCAAGATTCATTATAAATGATCCAAACACTACAGCCAATACACAGCTTCCGCCGATTCTGTCACCTCAATGTCCTGTCTTCAAACGGCCCCTGATATAAACTAGACAGTAAATATACAGTCGTCACCTCAGTGTGTGATCAAAGGGCCCCCGATATAAACTAGACAGTAAACACACAGTCGTCACCTCAGTGTGTGATAACGCGCAAGATTGCATAATGCGAGAGGCGAAGTCTTTATAGACGCAAAGATTTGGCATGTAACCAGCCTGGCATGCTGCCAGTGGTAGTCAGCCAATACAACTACAACGGCGGCCACTCTCCATACCAAGAACAAAGACCCCATTGCCTACTTTACCGCAATCAATGTGACATGCTGAACAATAGCGTCCCAAATTTGCACAACATGAATGAGTTGAATTTGAC
Source organism: Epimenia babai (assembly GCA_011762755.2). Classification (NCBI taxonomy): domain Eukaryota; kingdom Metazoa; phylum Mollusca; class Solenogastres; order Cavibelonia; family Epimeniidae; genus Epimenia; species Epimenia babai. The sequence continues at coordinate 5,490 of WURV02157006.1, forward strand.
CACCAATTTTTGGGGTCCATGAAGCATGCGCGTTATCAGCACTGAGGCGCTATAGTTGAGGACCTTATATCAAGTCTACACTGTATACAAATGTAGGGGAGTGACGTGGGTGTAAGTTGCATGCTGTTTAGCAATGGAAATGTGTCTAGCCTCGTGATTACTTTTGACCTTGAAAAGTTAAGAGTACTTGTATTTTTTGCAGTTTTAGGACAAAAATAAATCAACTCGTGTGTCCATATAATAATTTCACTGTTTGTCACTATTGGTAACTAATGGAATTGGTTTTTTTTCACAGGTTGATGAGATATGGAGATCTGCTAAATGGAGATCTGTTAAATGGAGATCTGCTAATTGGAGATCTACTTAATGAAGATGTGCTAAATAGAGATCTACTAAATGGAGATCTACTAAATAGAGATCTACTAAATGGAGATCTACTAAATGGAGATCTGCTAAATGGAGATCTACTAAATGGCGATCTACTAAATGGAGATCTACTAAATGGAGATCTACTAAATGGAGATCTACTAAATGGAGATCTACTAAATGGAGATCTACTAAATAGAGATCCGCTAAATGATGACTGATCCACAATTGCGCGTGGCTTTCTTGATCGACACCGTGCAAGATGACGAGGAACATGTCAACGTTTCGCGTCGGCAAGCACTCGCTCTTGGTTGTTTGCGTATTTTAACTCACTTTTCACATCTGCATGGGGATAAACAGTTCAGTTGCGACAGAGACCTTTGTGATGGGATCTTTAAACGCCAAACCGACAGCAAATTAAAATGGGCATTTAAACTATTCAATTCAACGTGCCACACATCGAAAGTTACAAATCGTAAGTTCAAAAGCTTCAAAAGCAAGAATTTCGAACACTTCGAGGATGAGCTGCAGAAAACGTTTCTGTTCGCGACTTCCAAAACGGAAAAGCGGCAGTTCAAGTCTCCGAATAAACGGCACAAACCCAGAGGAAGTTTTCTACGAGCAGCGTCAAAATCCGCGAACTGTATGCGTGCGTTAATGGAGGTCATGTCGGACCTACAATGGGACATCCCGGAAATAACATCTCCTCGAAAAGTTCCCCGCAGATTATCCGTTTCGACGAACGAGCGATTGAGTTCGTTACCATCGAAACATCATGGCGGCTTACGAAACTACCTCTTCCTGTTCACTGACTGTCCTCTTCGCGAGGCGTCAATGTGGAATTTTGTGGAGAAGCGCGTGCGTGATCCGGCCATAATCGTCGAATCTATAGCGAACGACGGACTGAAGAAAATGTTCGCTGATTCCCGTATCGGTCTATTCTGGGTGGACACCACGGCTTTAAGTGACCCTTCTCCAGTAGTTAGTACTTACCTTACTTACCTGTAGCTGACATTTCGTCACTTGGAGTTACTGGTGTATTAGTGATGAGGCCTATATTAGCCTGTCCTATTTACCTGCCCTTTCCGGCGGTTTATAAAAATAGCCAGAAATGGGCATCTATGGGCAGAAGCTCTTTAGGGCCCCCGTGCAGTCATGGAGTAACCCGTGCAGTGTAGTTATGTAGAGCGTTCACCCCTCTGATGTGGCTGAACTTCAAATGCTACCTCGATGTGGCATTTACGTATGTCCTTATTTCATTGTACATACTCATCAAATATCACAGATTTGGCCAGAAATGCAGATGAAACTGTAAATGCCTTGGACTTTTAATTGAGACATTTCTTCTTATAAATACTTTCTTTCCATCATCAGTTTCACCACAAAAATGCATTTCTATCATCAGTTTTTAGCGAAAAAGTTTGACTCAAAGGTGAAACTGCGCACAAATTACCTCATTAACTTTCGCTTGACGGTTTATGACCATTAATGGTGAAAATGAATGTTTATTATTATGTTAGACGAGCGTTTGGTAAAGGGAGACAACAATATATGAAATAGAAATAATTTCAAAAAGTCCTAATGTGCTTTGTGAAATCCCCAAGCTGATGTAGTTTAAGAAAATATATGCTTTTCTAAGATCACAGTTATGATCTCCAAAACCACGGACAGAGTTTGATGTTTGATACCAAACAGACATAAAGGATCCCAGCCGTATTATAGTAGATGTGTATGTTAGAAATGTCCGAAAGTTCTTAATATAATACATCCTTTAACCCTTACCACACTGACATCTGTACATGACATTACTATACCAATATAATTATGTGACAACAAAGTGCCAAGGGTTAAGATGAATCCTACATGATGGGTTGCCGAAAAACATTCAGTAAAAGAACTGAATATAAAACTCAGTATGTGTATATAGTGTAAAAGTATATGTATATATATATATATATATATATATATGTGTGTGTGTGTACGTACTGTACTCGAGCAGTATGGTGAATGTGTCACAAGCGCGTTTATGTTTTTCATTTGTTAATTATGCTGTCATCGCCTTTAATTCATCAGGAAGTAATGGCATGCCTATGTGCAATACTAGTTTTACGTGATAGTTATTAAGTACAGTCGTATCAAATATGTTCGGCAGAATTGATTTTGATGCTTTGAGGGCTTAGGGTGTGGCTTTATATTCCAATAATACCCTTTATTTCTTTAAAGAGCGTCAGTCATTCACACACGGGAAAGACGGGAAAAATATCGTAATATTTATTACTTATGCTCTTCTGTTTATTAAGTGTTTTTTACCCGCCATAACTATAACCCTAACCCTAACCACAGTGACGTCTGTAAATCACATTACTATTGCAATACAATTCTGTGTCAATTCAATAGCCGTACTACGGGGGCTGTCACTGCTGTGTTTGTGTGGCGCGGTCTTGCAGGTTGATACTAACATTTTGTCGCATGTGGACGGCGGACTGCGAGACATGCACGGACGGGTGATACCTGTGGAACGTCTAGTGACCATAAACTCGTCCGTAGACACCGAGGACCCGCGCCGCGATTCTCGTCCCACTGCGAGAACTCACCCGGCCGATTGGTTGCCCTTGTCATGTATACTACAGTCTTATCTGAGATCTCCACCGACAAACCGTGCCACGGATGCAGTCCTCCACCCGAGCTCTCTCTACCTATACAACGGTAATCACGCTCCTATCTTGTTGGTCACGACTTTTTTTTCTGCGTAGTTTACGCATCCCCGGTGCATGTAGAATTATATAAGAATATATGTAAACATGACGTAAGCAGTTTATAGATGCTAGATAGTACGTTTACGCCACGCATGGAGAATTATATAAGAATATATGTAAACATGATGTAAGGCGTTTATTGATGCTAGATAGTACGTTTACGCCACGCATGGAGAATTGCGGCTCGCGTGCTAAATGAGAAATTTTCCCCACATAACTTCCGAGATGAGATCTTCAAATTTTCCACCTGTGACTTTTGGGAATGGATCTAAAAATTTTCCATTATCAACTTCTGCGATCAGGTCAAGAATTCTTTGTTAATAATGTCTGGGATTAGATCAAGAAATCTTCATTAATGTCCAGGTGTAGATCAAGAAATCTTCATTAATAATATCTGGAATTGGCTTGAGAAATCCTGTCTGGGATTAGATCGATAAATCTTCGTTAATAATGTCTGCAATTAGATCAAGAAATCTTGTCTGGGATTAGGTCGAGAAATCTTCATTAATAATGTCTGGAATTAGCTAGAGAAATCTTGTCTGGGATTAGATCAAGAAATCTTCGTTAAATAATGTCTGTAATTAGATCAAGAAATCCTGTCTGGGATTAGATCAAGAAATCTTCGTTAAATAATGTCTGTAATTAGATCAAGAAATCTTGTCTGGGATGAGGTTGAGAAATCTTTCTTAATGATGTCTGGAATTAGATCAAGAAATCTTCGTTGATAATATCTGGAATTAGATCAAGAAATCTCTATTAATATTGTCCCTTATTAGATCAAGAAATCTTCGTTAATCATATCTGAGATTACATGAAGAAATCTTAGATAATATTCTCTGTCGTTAATCTTTGTTAATAATTTGAAATGTTCCAACCTCAACTTTTGGGATCATTTTTTAAATTTTTCACCCTAACTACTAGGATCCAATCGAGTAAACTTACGATGTTTTTTTGGATCACATCTCAGTATCTTATGTTGATAACTTCTAAGATCAGATCTCGAAAATTTCTGATAGCTACTGGGATCAAATCTAGAAATGTTCTGTCAATAACTTGTGGGGTAATATCTCAAAATCTGATGCTTATCACTTTTTGAGGTCAGATCAAGAAATTCTTCGCCACTAACATTCACGATCTGAAATAGAAATCTGTTATCAATATACTCGGGCATCTGCTACGTTGCCAACGGCAATTTCTTCAAAAGCTCTACATCTGATAATTTTAACTGCTTTCTAGTATCCGCCATAATAGATATTTTAGCGCACTCTGTTTTTCTGATATCGTGATATACAACAGGCTATTTCAGATGTAGTATGTATCATATACTTGTCACGACCACCCGATAGTCGAAGACTTTAGTTACCTCTTTTCCAGCCGACCATAAGCCTCGATTCCTGTGTCAGCTACAATTCTCAGCTCTGACACCTGAAATGTAAGTCACGTCCGAGATATCACGCTTACTGCTGTTTTATACTGCAACGTAACGATGTACCAAAAATAATTTCCATCGAGCAGGTTGGTATCGCAGACAGTTCAGGAATCTCCTACACGTCTACCTTTGTATCTCCGTGGAAAGATAAAAAGTTATTTATATAATTGAGTGTGAACAGCAATCAGACATAACTATTGAAACGATTAACTTAAAACCACATTGTCAATCACCTCATCCCATTCGATATAATCATAACGATTCGTAAGATTCCCTATCGTACATCGGTATACACGTACAATAAATCCTCGTGACATTTTCTTTCGCAAGATACCACAAAAGTATATCCGTAAGGTAACATCAATGCTAGGCCGCTGAGCTGTTTTTGGGTGGCCTTTAGCAAACAGCATGATACCTCAGGTATGGACAGAGTCATTATAAGGTGTGGGTATATTTTAAGCTGTTACTTGTCTCTGTTTAGCCTGTCTACAGAGGGAAGGTTTAGGCTGAGTTGGCCACTCAGATCTCATGGAATGACGGATGTAAGGCTCCTCTACCACAAAAAGCACCACAGGTTTACTGGCTACTGGCTATTATTTATTTATTTATGGGCTGATCAGAGATCGTTGTGTAGGCCTTAGAAGGCCCTTTACAAGGCTAGCCCAGATTCGATGGTAGACAACTTGTGTTAGATATTAACTAGCTGACATATTAAATTCAGCCAAGCGGCCTGTCTTACGCAGAAAAAGCGCAAGACTTTTGACCGGGATGTCACCCATATCTCTCTCAGTGATAACTGGACTGTTAAAGGTGGCTACTGGCTAGACATCGGACTCGATGGCAGTGGGGTCTTCCAGAATGAAACGCCCGAGCTCTGACCACTGTGCCTTCTCCCTGCTGACACTACACTTAACGTCATCCTTGTACAACCGGAGATATTCGGGTTTCTTACACAGGAGCTGTATCGACCCCGACACACCAGCCGCGACTGTGGAGAGGCGGTCCAACGATGCGTTGTCATGTAGAGCGTATGTCGTTATCGGTTACCTGCCGCGACATCTCGTAACCACGGAGATGACATGTAAACAAATATCTTCTAAAATATGTCGTTCAGTCAGCGACGCGCCCGAAGACACGTACAAAAAGATACTGGCATACCTGCATGATCAACACTTATATCTGGTAAATTCATTTACCTATCCGCTATCTCGTCTCACTGTATATAGCGATCACCTGTGGTATTCAATTCTCTTTGCTACCTTTATAGGTACAGTCAGTACACGAGTTTTACTAATCAGCGTTTTTACTGACGTAAAGTGTTTGTAACATCAGGGTGAATAAAATTGCGTCTCGTTATTACGTTAGCCTTTCGAGTCAGGCGCAACTGGACGAAGGTCAACCATCTGCCCATTGTCGGTGGTTTACACTCTGCCCTGTCGTGTTAACCACGGTATCTTTATTGGTTAACTTTGTAAAGGGCCAAGACCACAGGTTGATCGCTGCTTCATACTTATATACATACATACATACATAGCAGATTTACTCTGTGGATGCTGTGTATTCCGATCTGACACTATACCGCTCACCGAAGGCTGACAGGGTAGTGGTTAAGTTATTTGACTCGAATCCAGAAGACCCTTGATCGATTCCTTCTCTAGTCAGCATATCACCCGTGGCCTTTTTGGGGGCTCAATGAGTCTCAAACTCCATCTACCCACAAAGTCTGAGTGACCCTTACAGCTTGGTTCTGTAATATTGGCTTCTTAACTCTGACGTGGCTCTGTTTTAGATGCTGTCTTCGTGATCTCTATCACACGTACCTCTTCGATATCTCATCATCTCCCTAAAATAATTATCAATTTAGCATTGTAACCAAAATATGTAGCTCTCTCTAGGCATTTGGAACCAGTGACATGAGTTGATGCAAGTCAACTGTCTCCCCAGATTCGATGTTTTTCCACTACATGTGTTTCCCCACCCCCACTATCACTAATGCTAAACCCTTTGTCGTGTTGACCATTAGCGGCTAGCTTTGTTAAGCATCCAAGACAACAAGGTTATACCCAACCTGTCGTGAAGTACTTACGTACCACTTACCTAAAACCAATGATTCACCGCCGGTTTTTGTTACTTGTTCCGGTTCTAGTAATATTCACCGAATAGTTGCATGTACTTATTGCATGTTTTAGCTGTTTGTCGTTGCCAGGTGTTAGAGGGGCAGTCACAAGACGGTAATATGCAACTCTGTTTGTTGTCCGCGTTTTCTTCCGACGCCGGCATCCTGACGCAGCTGGACTCCACGTCGTCCTTAGCGATCGAACGAATCATCGCCTGGCAATCCGAGTCATACCAATCGGGCGATAGCGATCGGGTTAAATTCGCCAAGTGCAAAGATTTGCTTTGTGAAAACGGCACAGAAGCGTCTAATAATCACGCGGTCGTGATAAACGGGGAATCTGAAGCTAGTAGCCGGAATAAGAGATCCCCTCAAAAAGCCAAGCATTTAACGGACTTTCGGTCATTTATTTCATCCCAATTTCGTGGTGATGTACAACCACGTCGCGTACACGTTCGCTCTCCCGCTTCAGAAACGCATGAAGGTGAATGGTTTTGTCTTTATCTAGTGTTTATATGTATGTATGTATTTATAGACTGATTACCAAAGTCATCGTTGCGTGGGCCATCCTTGGACCTAGCTAGCCTATTCAGCCTTGATATAGTGAAATAATGTTTGTATTATTCGGTTGTAATGACACTGACATTGTTAGGTCAGTTTAAAAACTGCATTTCAATAAGGGTTGTCCACATAGTATCACTGTTTATGAAGGAAGTGTACAAGGCTTCAGGCGCAGAGTCACGTGAATGCCATGAAATCTCTTTTCTTGTGTCATGATACATCCAGCGGATTTTCTCAGTTGGTCCAATGGTGACCTGAGAACCGAAAGATGGAGCGGTGGGTCTGAATACTAGGCAGTATCAATGGTGTTGTTTCATTGTTTCCTTGGACAAGGTTCGTCTCGTCTGGTCGGCTGAAGCTCGGTCAGGTTACATCTATTCGTTGTGACACGGAAAATTAACGCTGAAGAAATAAAAATTTGAGAGGCTTGCGGACACTAGTTACAGACAATACCTTCCAAATAACTTGTAAAAGTGGCTTCAAAGTACTGTGCAGATGTGTGTGTGTGTTCCACTTGTGAATATTTTATCTGGTATGCTAGTATTTATTGGGATAATACTCGTAGGAAACATGAGATGGGATGTCCAGTGCCTCGAGACTTGGTTCCCAGCGGACCATTCCCGCACCATGTCATCACTCCTCGACAAACTGCAGCTCCAGTTAGTGCTATTGAAATATTCTCTATAACGTTACGCCTTCTTATATTATTCATTATATTGGTGAGTGGCTTTCGCAGCTACTTTTATCTTATTCTTTACTACTCATTCTTATTCTCCACTCCATTCTTTTTATTCTTTATTGCATTCTTCTCATTCTTTACTGCATATTTCTCCTTCACTACATTTTTTTCATTTTTTACTAGATTCTTTATTAAATTCTTTTCATTGTTTATTGCATTTTTCTCATTCTTCAGTACATTTTTCTGATTCTTAACTACATTTTTCTCATTCTCCACTACATTCTTTATTACATTCTTGTCATTCTTAACTGCATTATCCTCATTCTTTACTGCATTCTTTTCATTCTTTACTGCTTTTTTCTCATTCTTCACTACATTTTTCTCATTCTTCACTACATTTTCTCATTCTCCACTACATTCTTTACTACATTTTTTTCATTCTTTGTTGATTTATTATCCTTTTTTATTGCATTCTTCTAATTCTTTAATACATTCTTCTCATTCTTCACTTTATTCTTTTCATTATTTATTGCTTTCTTCTCATTCTTTACTGCATTTTCCTCATTCTTCACTATATTTTTCTCATTCTCCATTTTTTTTACTCTATTCTTCTCATTCTTCACAACATTTTTCTCCCTTATGTATGTCACAGAGAAGTAGGCGTTCAGAAGACATATCGGGCATCAAATGTGGGTTTTTTGTTAGGTTTTTAATGGATATTGGATCATAATATGAATGTATTATCACATACACTGGTGTACAGGAATATGCAAATGAATTATAATGCAGTACACTGGTGTTCCAAAGTATGTCATGCTGTACACTGATATACTGGAAAATGCAACCTAATTATGTTGAACGTTAATGTACTGTAATATGCGGATCCATGTAGGATGTGACGTCAATATCTTGTCAATTTTACTTGTCTCTACGGTGGCTGATAATGACATAGCAGTTTTAATCGCTCATTTCAGTTGCAGTCGTCTGGATTTTTTGAGCGAACGCGAGAAGGGAGTTTTGAAACGACTTCAGCGATTGTACAGAGAAGAGAATCGGTCATTGTGTCAGAAATCTAGCGCGAGTAAAGCCACAAGCAAAGTGGCAAACACAAGTAAAGTGGCAAACGCAAGTACGATGCACGCTTATACTGGCATGGAAGCACTTTTGGGAACTGCTAATAGCTAAGAATATTAGGCGAACCAGACTACAAAATTAGAAGAAATGTAGATTAGAAGTCCTCGATTAATTCACTTAAATGATGGAATTTTTATATTATATACAATGGAAGAAAATGTTATTAATTGTTCTTGAAGAGATATATTCGATATATTCTTCATGCTTTAATCTACAATGAATATAATAGAGTATCAGAGAAATATGCTAATATCTTGTTAGTTTTAGGGTTGCTATTGATGTTTCATTTATGGGGTGCCTAAAGGTGCATCACTTTTCCTCCTTTCCTGTCACACAGTAGCTTTTTTATTTACTTACATTTTACTATAAAAAAGCAACAGGGGAGAGGGCACTGGATAGAAATGCGGTCTATCGCCATTTTGTTTACAAATTTGAATCCTCATAATTCAGATATTTCTTTTCTCGTGCCTTAACGTTACAGGAAAGGAGCTTGAATAGTCGGGAAGATTTATTTTGAAGTCGGCCATGAAAGATTACTTGAGAGCGTAATTGGCAGACCATATTGTAAGGGCTAATGACGGTTGAAATGAAATGAAATTTTATTGATTTATAGTGCCCTTTTAACGCATGGCTATAAAAGACACTTTACAGATTTATGGTTTACCACCGTTAATATAGTATCACTAAAACCTGTTGTGTTCCTTTTTATAATTAATTCTCCTGCCTCCTCTGCTATTGCAGGTTCCGTTTTGATTGTAAAAACATTGAATGCGGAAAACTGCTCACTTTTTAAAGAGCCGAAAGTGGCGACGTTTACTTGGAAAATTGGCATGTTGATGCGTTAGTATCTAAATCTGTCCCTTTCCGCAGACCCACCAAGCTCTCAGCACAAATCTGATAACGCAGGACCATTAAACACGACGCCGTTCAAGCGTCTCAGAAACAGCTCGGTGTTATCTGCGCGCGGTGAGAGCATGGTGACGCGCGGACGACAGATAGTTCAGCACCGGTCAAGCACCGAGGATCTCAAGGTGGGGTCGTGTAAAGTCGCGGTAGAAAGGAAGAAATCCACTTCGGATGTAATCTTTGAGGGTGAGTAGTGAATATCAAGAGATAATCTCGGTCGAAATCCTCGTGTGAAATTTTATTTATTCATTTCTTCATTCATTCATTTAGGAAATTGTCTATTTAGTCATTTGTTCATTTATTTATTTTTTTATTTAATTATGTATTTCTTTTCTCAGTCATTTATTTATTCATTAAATTGTTCAATTACTATATTATGTATATATTTATTCATTAGTTTCATTCATTTTTTTTATTTATTAAATTATTCATTTATGTCATCCATATCCGTTAACTTTGTTGTCGGCTGTATAAGATCTCTCATTTTTCACAGATAAATTTTTTACAAAGTGTCGCATTAATTTAGATTAATAAGGAATGGCACACGATACTGCGATACTGATTTATGAGCCGACAGTGCAGGGTTCGAATCCTGGGCAGTATCGTTTGTGTGTCCCCCCCACCCCCAACCCTGGTTGCTCTGTGGCACTTTTCGAGGTAGTTACAGAGCCATCTCTTTCAACGGGTTATTTAGCAAGCTGTGTAAATGAGTTGACACTATATTGACTTAACCCTTTCAACGGTTAGATATATTCTAGACAAATTGTGGTCGGTGAATTAATTTGCGTCTTTTCCTATAAATGGACCCTACTTATGTAATGTGACTATAACCTTATTTTTTCATGACATTTACATCATAATTAAGTAA
>WURV02157017.1:0-16302 GCA_011762755.2 Epimenia babai
ATCGTGGTTTTGCTCTTGACCCGCCTATAAGTCGAGGGTGGAGTTTGAGGGTGCTACCCCTTCTTCAGTCATTCACGTCGATCGGCCGCCATTATAATTTGGATGGGAAACTTACCCTATGTTGTATTCTAATAAATGTGTACTTGCTGGTTCCGAGAGTAGCCGCATCATCTGGAGTTTTCTATCGGCGCCAATGGTGGTTAAAGGGTTGAAGGCGCGGCTTTTCACGCGAGAGTTCGCGAGTTCGAGTCACCACTAACTATGGATTCATCGCGCGCCTTCCACTTCGTGAAAAGCGCAAAACTTTCGTGCTTAAATCATGAGGCGGGTTCATATAAGAGTAGGTGTAAATTTTGCCAGAGTACCTTGGGATAATAATCCATGTGAGACTAACATTTCTAAAGATTTATCAAGTCGCGCTAGAAGTTAAACTAATTCCCTCCCCTTTTCACGTAACGATGTGGGTAGCCATGTTAGATGAATCGCATGGTGTTAAGACAAGCGTTCGTATACAAGCAAACCGCCTTATTACACCCAACGACACATAAATTCTTGTAACTAAAAATTTCTCTTAATATTTACACGCAATGGACTATTTATCTCGGATATTTGTCGACAACTCTAGCGGCGATAAATGTCGAAGACAAAACAGAATACAGAATTCGTGTAAAACCGCGACAGGAATGACACGCGAGATGCGGCTATTGATATTTCTCTTTTCTTGTGTGTGCTTGCGTGTGTGTGTATGTGTGTGTGTGCGTGTCGCTTAAATGTCCTTTCTAGATAGACGTACTTTTCGCGCGAGAAGAGATTCGCCAGTTACATGGACTTATTGCTCCGCGGCGGAATGGGCGCGTTAAGTGCAGAGATTTTTTTTTGTTACGATATGTATACCAAACTAAACGCCTCTTTTGTGTGTGGATCACACACGAAGTATATTTTGAAGAAAGCCCTCGAGTTTGCCCCACACTTTAACGGTCGGTTCGCAATCACTCGCCGAGATGGCCTACATACATACATACATGTACGTCAGTCTTTGACACGCCAATCTTCGGTACCTCAATCTCTGGTACGACAATCTCTGGTACGTCAATCTTTGGTACGTCAATCTCTGGTACGTCAATCTCTGGTACGTCAATCTCTGGTACGTCAATCTTTGGTACGTCAATATCTGTTTTATAGCGTTTTAACATCGCTTACCATACCATGGCACTTATCACCCAATCAATGCGTGTTATGATCTAGATGTGTGAATGAAAATAATGATTGAGATGACGTGTTTATATCCTTATAATATTCACAATGAAATGAAATGTGAATTTGATTAAAGAGTATTTACTTCGCTTAGCTGTCAAAGCACTTTACGAGAGTAAAACTCCGAATAGCTTAAATCTGTAGTGTTATCGTTAATTTGTTCATAGATATGTAAAATTATCTTCAAGTACAATATACATATTATGCTGAGTATTCAGTTGGTCGCCGCGTTAGTATATACAGGTGGATAAAAGAACGAAAGGTAGCATGGAGGTGACTGTAACCTGACGAAGCATTCCTTGTGTCTGCGAAAGCGCGTGTATCAATAAATATTTGTTTGTCTCAACAGGTCCTGCTTTTCGTTCTTTTGTCAAATTATGGAGAGTATACTCAGACAATGAATAAAAAATTGATTATAAAAGAATGTTGACACGAAAAAAATGGTGCGAATGGACATCAGAATAGAAATCAAAAGTTTGTGCAACAAAAATCGCCATAATTAGAGGGGCAGATAATCGAGTGGTTGAGAGCGTTAAACAGCGCTAGAAAGGTCGCTGGTTCGAAACCACCCGCCGTTCGAGGGTGCTGCCATGATGGTAGGCAAGTCATTAGTCCTCAATTTCCGGTGTGGAAGAGTCAGGTAAATGGGGAGATGATTGAGACCATTATTGATGGGTGGTATACGAGTGTCGTTTATTGTATAAACGCTGAATTGCTGCAATAAACATTTATTGAAGCCGCATCTGAGAACCTTGATTGGTGGATACCTGGGTTGCACTTTATCGATGTTGCACTTACCTTTACAATAACAGAGTGACTCGCGAAGTCGGAAGAATTCCCGAAAAATCGAACGCGTTCCGTTATCCTTCCACAAAATCCTTCGATAATGTTCGATATAAGATAAATGCCATACTTGACCTTTAACTTTTTACGTTGATAAAAACTTTAGTTTTTCATCGAGATAATACTTTTACTTTTCTGATTACAACATTTATAGAACGAAGAGAGAACGTGTAGGGCTCTCTGTCAAGTTTGGAAAATTTTCCAAAAATCGAGCGCTTTTTAGTTATCCATTCGTTTCTTCAGAAGTCTTCTTTATTATTACTATTTGAAAAAAGCAAAGAAGGTAAGAAATCAGCACGGCCTGGTGTGAAATTCATCGTCGATATTACATTTTTCACTGATAGCCTATAAAATAACGACTAACAAAACAGCAGTCGACAATAATAAATTTCCGAGAGTTTCAATTTATTTATAATAATTCTAATGTTCAATGCGCTTCCTTATAGAGCGGGTCGCTCACAGTAGCAGGAAATGTGTGTATTTTGATTTCGGGCAGGATAATATCGTGCCGGAACGTCTTGTTCCAGTTGCGAGACGTCTGTTTATATCAACGTGTGTGCCTAGACGTCATATATTGCCAAACACATCATGCGGTGGTTTTGCTCTAGTTCGCCAATCGACTCACGCCAATGAGAATATGGAGTGTCCAAACAACTCACCGCTCAATGGCAATAATTGGACATCATGCGTTAACAATGGCGCGCGGAACGAGTCTAAACATGGCGACTTATGTCAACATCGCGATGTTGTCGCGCGGATTAATGCGAATACGTCGGATCGCTCGCCAGCATATGAAACCGGCTTAATCAGTTAACGACAAGGGGCGATCACCCGGCGTCAAAACCCTATACGATTACTATGTAACCACAATGCCGGGAGAATGAAGTTGATGAAATACAATATGTAACAAGTAACACTTCATTTGTTGACTCTGATTTTATTTCGTGAGCATTCTTAAGGTTCGTTTCATCAAAAGAAAGCATCACTAGTCTACAATATTCATTTCCCTTCCTCTCCCCCAGCGCCGTGTTTTATTTTAGAACAGCTCTAATGAGAAGTCCCAATTTATATACTGATTTACACTCGAAAGACGATGAGCTACCGGGGCGCGATTGGTGGAGCCAACGCACCGTTGATACGAAGATCGCACGTTTGAACCCAACCGGAAAAATAAAATTAATTTGCGTTCGGGTTGCCGTTTTAGTCATATCGTAGGTATTTTAGAAACAAAAAGAAACGCTTCGATAGCCGATGTGTTAAAAGGGCACTATAAATCAATCAAATTTCATTTCAATTTCTCTTATCTGACGAACCAAGATGAACACAAAATTTCACAGTAGAAGTCGAGTGGTAGGAGCACTGGACTCGTAACCCAAAGGTCGCGGGTTCGAAACCGTCCAACTATGGATCGGCTTTTCTGCGATAATCCCGAACAAGTCATTAATCCATGACGGCTGGATTAAACCTGTCCAAAAAAATTGTAGATGCTGGATATCATGACTCGCGGGTGATATGAGAGTGTCGCAGGTATCGTATATGCGCTGAATAGCTGCTTATATATTCAAGGTAAAAGCATTTCAAAGGCCTTTATTGGGAGACACATTTGGTTCATAAATGTAATTTACTTTTCACCATCTTTTCGTCTATTTACGAAACTTTATTACATTTTAATCTTGAAGCACAAAACCTCGTTTTGATCCTCATGGAGAGAAATGCACAGGAAAAAATTCTCATGTCAGTCTTATATCTGTCTTAAATGCTTTGATCGACGACCATTCCATTTTGACAAACAACAAAACGATTGTGCCAACGCATATTTATTTAAATTAAACAAGATGAATAGAAGATTAAGATCCAAAACCAATCTTTAGAAATCGTTAAAATGGGACGTCTAAACATAAAAAAAATAATTTTAATTGGTTTTGAGGGAATGTTTTTACTTCTCGTTATAAAGCGGTTAAACGTCTAAATATATCTTTTATTGCACAGCCTAAACCAATACGCTAACGGATAACGTAGTAACAAAAATCTAAGATACGTTCACTGGATAGTAAAATGATACCTTGAAGCGTTTATATTTTTCGTGAAGTTTATTCCTAACACTGTATGTAGTAATGATTGGACGTTATTGTGGAGCGCATGCGTAAGGGGGGACGTTCTCATTATGCGCTATAGCAATAAACAATAGGCGTCCGGAACACGTACGATCCGCCCGCCATGACGCTTTTAGCCCCATTGTGGAACTCTTATATTACACTTTGATTATGATGATGTCTAATAAGCTCAAAACTTGACATACACTACCAGGAGGCATTTCGACTCGTTGAGTAATGAATTTGATATTTGTATCGACTCGGCGAAACTTTCGGTTTATAAAAAAGTTACTGCCAATAAAACATCGACGGCGTGTGTTATTGCCAATAGCGTAATGTGTTGGCTGAAATTTCTGACCATACGCCCGACACGAGCCACGCCAATAATGACCGACCATGGATCACTGACTGCCCATTATCGTCCACTACAGCTGGACATTACAGCTAGAAATGTCGCGGCCGGTTGAATGAAGTCGACGGTCGCGCGTCCTCGTACGACGCCAAGACCGATAACTGCCTTTGAGAAAGTTGTAACGAACTTAGCCACACGCGTATTCTCCCATAATGCACCGCATTACCCATAATACAACGCGTTTCGCGTAACACGCTCTGTAATAGCCATTAATTCAGTACAGATCGCCCTTCTGTCACCGAAGCTGCGAATGTTCTCTAATAGCATCGAGTATAGATTCAGAAATGGCCGCATCGACTGAGATGGCGCCAGCGGCTATGGAAGCCCCTCGTTCTGAAATGACCGTGACCAATCGAATTGATAGCTCACTCACGCCAAAAATAATCTAATTACGTGTTCAATGAGTTATCATTATGATTAATTTAGACAATAATTAATTCTTTGGACGATAAGTGAAGTCGACAGTATCAATGAAGACTTTTCATTTTCTGTCAATCGTTCAATGTAACTGAAATCCAGACTGAATTGCACACTTCAGTTTAGATGCCCCGGAGGTACATATCTACCATAGGCGCCAGTGGTGTAGTGGTTAGACGCGCTGCCTTTCATGAAAGAGGTTGCGAGTTCGAACTAGCATAAACCAGGGATTTTTTCCCGCGCCTTCCACAATAGGAAATGAGCAAGATTTTAGTGCCATATTGATAAAGATTTGTCGTGGAATAGTTTATTATAAAAATATCTTAGGGATGTAACCGGGCAAGGTTGTACGTGCGACTGACATTTACTTATAAAGTAGCATCAAAACCTCGCCTTTACCTTTAGAGAACAGGATAGCTATTTTCCTAATTCACCCTTTTTATGGAACTGGTACGACTTACTGTGTTACATTCCAGTGATCGGAATCTCTCTCGTGTCCGTCTCCCGGCCTTCTCGTTTCTTACGTAAAAAAGTAAAATAGTAATTCATATCCCGCACTTTAATGCCCCTCGCGCAGCTTGGCGAATGACGTTTTGCGAGAACTCACTGGGGACGGCATCTCGATCACAGGCGCCGGTAAACGACTCAATTTTACTTTGCATTTCAACTTGCGTTGCTGCAGCGAAATTTCATTCACCGGTACCTTTTTATGGCTGAGTCGACCAGAGCAATCGAGATAAAGTACCTTGCCCAAGGATACAACGAAAAAAAAATTGTATTGCCCGGATTCAACCCCCTCCCTCACCTTCCGGCTTGGAGGCCGGCGCTCTACTATTCCCATCCCCTCCTCGTTTTCTCATCTCTCGCCTTTGCACCCCATCTCTCTCTCTTCTCTCTTCCCCCATCTCTCTCTTCTCTCTTCCCCATCTCTCTCTTCTCTCTTCCTTCTTCCCTCATCTCTCTTCTCTCCACTCTCCTCTCTTATTCTCCTTTCTATCTCCCCTTTGTTTTCCTCCCCCTGTCTCTTGTTTCTCTCGCTCTCTCTTTCGCTATTTCTGAAGCTATTAACAATCCTCTCGTACAAAAGCGGTGTGTGCTAAAAGTATAAACTAGTTAAAGGAGAAGAAATTTTTCTGTTTAGGTCAGCCTCTTGAGTACGAGACTTGCCACTCGTACAGCGTGGGTTTGGTGTTCGAGCAAAGGTTCTTCTGTATTTATCCGCAAATGTAGACACGGTCTGTGATTGTAGTCCATCAGCCCCGACATCGATCCGTACTCCACGCGTCGACAAACACGCAGTCACGTAGACAAGAAATTCGACAATCACGTCAGCCAAACGTCTTCAAACATCCCGACACACCGATCGTTATTCCGCCGGCGCAATGCCTAATTTCCGGCGTTCATTTCCCCCGAAACATTAGCAACGTGTGTCCGTGACTCTATCGTTTGTAATAGATTGCAGTCTGTTTACGGACTCGTCCTCGTGTTGACGTGATTCCCGGCGAACACACATTTGTATCTAAATGACCAAAACTCCGTGATTCAACCCGGCTAGGTGTTTTTAAATCGTCGGGAACAACAATGTTAAATTATACTCTTTGAAATATAACTAATGGAATAAAAATGCATCTTATTTATTAAAAATATTAAAAATAATAACAGTTAAATTGCTATATATATATAAATTATACATAATATTTATTAATGTATTTCTTTTGCACTGGGAGGGGTCGCCATTATCTCGATTAAAATTTTGATTCGACGCCCGAAAAAATGCGAACGTTTCACAAAGAGGGATAAAATACACAAAATAAAAAGTACTCACGATTTTCTCACAGCGATTGCGTCGAGAATGGCTTATTTCCCTTTGCATATGGGCCAGGATTGGGCCACACTTTATCCATCAGATTGAACTCGAAATATATGATAGAATAACGAGTAATCAAATATCAAAGACGATTATTAATATTTTACTCTTTATTTCAATCGAATTAAATTACTATGTACAGGTAAATTATATTACATACAACAATAAGTGTTAATTAAACGATATAATGTACAGGTGAATTGTGTATATAATAATTTATATTAAAGTACCACCGTTATGTATACACTTGTTTCGGTGTCTTTTTCAGATGGCATACATCTTTTAAATCGTGATGCGTTGTGTGACACGATGTCGTTTTCATTGTTATTACACACACTTCACGTAATTCCGTTTAATTAGAACAAGAAAAAAGCTTGTCTTCGTTGGAAGTTCAAAGGAAATAGTTTGCGCTGACCTCGAGGTCAGATCTTTCCAATGTACGGACAACTCTGTTGATTTTTTCTCTTGACTTATTCACG
Source organism: Epimenia babai (assembly GCA_011762755.2). Lineage (NCBI taxonomy): Eukaryota > Metazoa > Mollusca > Solenogastres > Cavibelonia > Epimeniidae > Epimenia > Epimenia babai. Next base: position 7,366 of record WURV02157017.1, read on the forward strand.
TGGACACATGAGATTTATCAAGTACCGTATATAGTATATTTTAGAGTATATACTCTAATTATATATATATATATAACGCCTGGTTACAAGAGCCGACTTATTTACGAGTCTTTTCTCAATATCAGTCAAGACATATAGGCCAGTGTTTCCCTTGGTCTAAATTAAGTAACGATTCATAGACAGATAAACAAGATATGGCCGGATTTATACAAAAAGTCGGTAGCGATCTCATTGAGATGCCTCTACTCAATAATTTATGTTTCATGGTATAGAAAAAATTGTAACTTTCAATAGAAATAACAACAAGAAACAGTAGGCAACGTATTGACGCATTGTGCCGTTGGTTACCGTTTTAACCAGATCGTATACACGAGAAATACGAAATGAACGTAGTATCTTAACTAATTAGTAGACCATCAAGATTAACACCATCAGTCGTATATCACGTGATCTTCGTCGGATACATCAAATGTATCACATTCGTATTTCTCATATAGACTTTTTATGGCGCGTAGACCAAACTCGACCGACCGTCATTGACACAAGGATAAGTTTAAAATAAGTACGTATAAGAATTTAGTCAAGTGTGGATACAAGGTTTGTGCGGTAAAACGACATCTATTGGTCTGTCTAGAATCTCTAGATCATCGAGCCGATGACAACCGAGGAGACGTCAGATATGCCACGATTAACAAAATTAACATCCCGGATTTTTCGGGGACTAAAGACACATTTACAAAATAATATTATTATGCGTTATACACGTCGAGAGTCAGTTTACGGTACAATGCGACGTGTCACAGGCACGGTGTATTAGTCGGGTTTATACGGTTGGGTGTACATTGACACTTGTACCGATACTGTTGATGACCGGCAATAAAAACCGTTCGATTATCTGCAATCTACGTTTATCGACGAGATTTTTTTTCATTCTGATGGCCGAAAATAGATTACAAAGTTGAGCTAGAATTGATACCACTACTAATGACGATATCCGTCATATTTTCGTTCATGTATGACAAGATATTGTCCTAAAATAGACAACCAGATCGTTATCGAATATGACGGATTGTATACAGCGTGATTGGTCGATTATATTAAATCATAACGAGAGACTTTCATCGGTCGCTGACATTGACCGGCAAGTACAGTCTAGAAACAAGGAGATGCGCGCAGTACGTTTATTTTGTCTTTAGTTTCACGTGTGGTGGTCGAGAAAAAGACTAGGGGAGACAACCTGTTGTTGTGCGAGTCCCGGGAGAAACATCCTAGGTAAGACGGGCCGTTGTGGGGTCATGCTCGTTTGCGACGCGCGCATGTAGTACGCGTCGAGGTTCGCTATGATGTTAGCGGCCTGCGGATGGTATGCCCAGTATGGGTTGTTTTGGAGCATTCGTTGTACCGCCGCGTAGTTCCCAGCTTCCGCTAGCAGTTCCAGACCCACGGCTGTCTGGCGTTTCCACTTGGTTCTGTAAGATATACACATAATTGTCGTTAATCCACGATTGAAGCGACTCGAATCAGTTGGTTATCGTCTATATTTACTCGCAAACTAGAGATAAGGGTTGCCCCGTTAAGTATTTCGCTGAATGCGAAAAAAATAACCAGGGAAGTTGTTTTGGGTCAGATGTAACGAGCAGACGTGATGCTTGCGCAGTGGAAGCTGTTAGTTGAGTGGTAGGAGCACTGCATTCGTAACCAACAGGTCGCTGGCTCGAAACCGCCTACTGTTCGACTTCTCCGCGAGGATCCTCAGCAGGATATTTATCTTCGATTGCTGGAGTGAACTCGTCTCCAAAATGGGTAGACGTTTGATATCTACTTCCACGGATGATATGCGAGTGTCGAAGTTATTGCATCTACGCTGAATAGCTGTCCATATAGCGCTCATTTCAAACCGCATCTGAGACCCTTGGATGTTACTCGTGGTCAATAAAGGTTGTAGTCTAACTATAGCCTTTTCACAGGCGGAGGCTCTCGCGTTCGCCTGCCACTACCTTATGCCTGTATACGTAAGTAAATGTAATGTTTTTTCCATTTCTATACTCGATCAATCAATAAACCAATTCATCAAGTGTTTCGTTATTTGGTTCCTACCCAAGAGAAGTCAATTGGGCTATTTTATCAAATGAATTGATTATTGTCGAATTAGAACGTTCTAGAATATGTGAACAGAAACCGAAACTGAATCGATTTCCGATTTGGTTGCGTCATGCGATTTTTGACGTGTGTCCGTGACTTTTTGACTCGTATCGACATTCCCATCAGTAATTATCGTAAGCCACGCTGTATACGTCGATTTTAAGTCATTACAGGTATGCTCATTAAGTATGTCGAAACAATTATGTAATTACTCACAGACGAGTATATATTACGCAATAAGTATCTTCAAGGTGATCTACATTCAAGGTGAACCAGCCTTTCGACATGCCAAAAAAAATGTAAATTGCTGCAAAAATTCCATAATGAAAATAACTCGATTGATGAAGGTGTAATTCGCTAAAATTGGGGGGGGGGGCTAGATGTAACAAAACAACTCAAAAGTACGAAAGGGTAAAAAATATTGTTTTCCATCACGGCAAATACAATTTTACCCCCTCCTAATATATCGCTTTTTGGGTGTTCAGCTTTGAGAGTTCTTAAGCTTGAGCGAGGTGGGGCGACCGGTCGGAAAAACAGGGTATGTCTAACAAGCAAAAGACGTCCGACGGACGGACATTAGACAAAATAGCCGACACTTGGGCAGTCAAAAATCGCCCGCAATAGCTAAGGAAAAGGCTCCGCCTGGCATAAAGACAGACTCAGAAAAAAAGAAAAAAATGATTATTTTATGATGACTTTACTAACTGATAAAGTTAGTAAGGCTAACTTAACAGACGCGTATGCTACCGTCTTAACTATAAACATACATCGGAATAGGCAACATCGTTCGCAAATATGTAAAAAAAAGTTGCAGGGACTTTATTAAACGTACACCGTCGCTCACCGGTCTTTAAAAGTCGTACAAATAACGTTAACAGAAGAAATTAGTTGGCGAGCATGTGTTACATGGTTTACTAAACTCGGTGATAACAATGTTTCGTGACGCCGAACAAAGGGAGAGAACGTCGGAGAGATACAATCTAAGCGTATTTAACTCAATCCCAGATAGACGGGTTATCGTCTGCTGATAAGATTGTCCCAAAGATTTATGATTTCTCTAGAAAATGTCACAATTATTATATGTCCGCGATGTTTATCTCCGTTCGGCATCGGCGTTTACATTTAATGAGTTTGACAATTAAAAACGCATGTATTGTGCGCAGGTCGACAATGCGCTGACAGAAAAGGGACCAATCAAATGACGCTTACCGCTGTACCATTAAAAACAAGTAAAAGCAATCGTAAACTTTTTAAGACGTGTTTTGTCGCTATTATCGCAAAATTTCGCGTTAACATATGCCGCGGTTTGGGGCAAACGTTTACAATGGAAGACCTCTGAATCAACGATACGTTAAACCATTTGAGAAAAATAACAGAGAGCAGAACCGATATGATAATCCATCCGTTCAGACTCGGGGAGACAATGTATTACGATCTCAAGATGATAATAATGATCGGCATATAGATACCAATGAAATAAAAAAATAAAATCATTTATTAAAAAATCAATAAACACAAAATATGTAATTTCAATAAAACAATTTAACAATCGGCGTTCGTCCGACGTCGGTAGCTAATGTCAGTTACTGTGATGGTTGCGGCTAAATACAGCTGGGCAGCTTGGTGCGAAATGGCGCGACGGGCGGAGGAATTGAATCACACGTTCAGATGTTATCGTCTGCTTGTTACCTTTAATTAACGTAAGCCAAGCGTGAGCGAATCCCAGGTAATTAAACAACATTAGACGATCGTATCTTGATTGGGTCGTAAAGACACGCTGCTTGGGTACCCCCTACCAGATAGGGTATCAATAGATAATTCATTTCAATTGTGGTATAATCAATACGAACAAATCGCTACATGTCATTATTTCAGCGTTAATTACAGTCGCCGCGTTGGATTACCTGAACTGTTATTACCTGATATAAATGACTATTTTAGTGTCTGATTTACGCTGTTTTTATCGGTGCGAAGATACAGTTTCATATCCGAGCGTTATCTGTATAAGTAAATTATAACGATCACGCCATGGCAGAAGTTTACTGACACCGCGTCGAGTTAAAAACGTTCTATCGCGAGCTCTTAATGCAGGGGAGGTCATTAATAATAGCGACTACACAGAAGGCAGGTGCCGTAATTGTTCGCGTCGACTTTGTTACTCGAGTCATAGCTCGCGCGATCTGGGAGATAATAGCCGAAATGCTAAGTATATAAAACTAGGCAAATGTATCGAGCAAACACTAAAGGCTTCGGACCGTTCGTTTACCATACTTTATGTTGACATTGTGACATTCAACAGATAAATTTACATATCGTGCCTTTGTTCGACTAGTTAGGTGAATTTGCCTATACGCATCGTTGTGTTATTATCAATGCGTTGGGAATACACAAGGTATCTCTGTTAGAAATGCTCTGATCAAGCGCTGAGTGTCGCATTGTATTCGAAACAAAAAAAGACGAAATACAATGCACAAACGGGGTATAGTCTCAATTTACGCGCGTAGCTTTCCACGAAATCTGGTTTTATGGATTTGATACCTCTCAGTATAAACCTATTGTCCTATACGATACGAGAAATTAAATGCTACCACTTTTTCGACTAACTCATATTAAGGCTAACGCTAGCTTTCCCATACGAAGAACACTTGACCATTACCAGAAAACTCTTATCGACTAACTAAGACAAATATCAAGTTAAAGCTAACGGTGACATATAATATTTATAAACCAGTTGAGCAAGTATAAGCCAATAACAGATCTCAGATGCGGTTTGCAATGAATGTTAATGGCAGCTATTCAGCGCCAATACAAGGCCTTCGGCACTCCTATTCCACTTGTGGAGGAAGATATCAGGCGTATACTCATTTTCAAGACTCAATCGTTTACTCCAAAAATTATGGCAGCTATTCAACGCAAATACAATGCCTTCGGCACTCCTATACCACTCGTGAAGGAAGATATCAGGCGTATACCAATTTTGAAGACTCATTCGTTTACTCCAACAATTGTTGATAGATGACTTGCTGAGAATGTCGCGGAAAGGCGACCGACGGGCGGTTCCGCACCCGCGACCATTTCATTACGTATTGAGGGCTCTTCTCAAGTACAAATTTTCGTGCACAAGTATACTTCGAGGAGTATCATTGACCGATATCTCCACACCCGATGAAGTATAATTCTGTACGAAAGATTGGGTGCCTCATTATCTCAGTTAGTTAATAAGGTGTTACCTTTACTTTTAGATTTATACGATGTGCCTAACACTGTTACCCGCATCTCCATGTTTTATACATCTATGCATACTGGGCCTAAATAATCGGTTTATGCAAGGTAGTTGGAAGTTAACCAAACATAGACAGCAGTTCCCATTGATGTGAAGAGGGCTTGACAGTGAAGCTATTACATCAAAGACTATTTCATTTTGTAGCGATATCGTAGAATACGAAGGATAAAGGTAAGCCATTATTGACTGACTCGTATAAGGTTTAACATATTACCGTGCTTTCATATAGAGGTATACCTCATCGGGAGTAATAAGCGCAGTGGTCACACACGCGCGCACACACACACATTTGCACACACGCACACACACAGGCACACACATACATGCACACACCCATACATACATGCACACACAAGCATGCACACACACGCGCACGCACACACACGTATATACACACACGCACACACATATACTCACACACGCACACACACATATATATACGCGCACACATACGCACACGCACACACGCGCACACATACGCACACACACACGCGCGCGCACACACATACACACCCACTTGAGGATATCTTCATTATGAGTTGACGGCATTAATCTTATAAAGTGAGAAAATTGCAAGAGTAATATTAATCTTGGCTAATTGATTTTATTCATAAACGAGCTTTGGTTTGGATGTAAATTTTTTTCGGGCTTACGGGACGAAACCGGAATCTATTCCGAGACATTTGGCATGCCACATTTTCGTTCCATAAGGCTGATGAAGCATGTTACATTATGAGAGAAAGCTCGTTTATGGATAAATGCAATTATTGCCAAGTTTCACACCTGCGTTTGTTGTTACATCTGATGGATTGTACCTGTATACGCGAGCGAAATTTTAATAATGCTTCCATAAGTTAGTCAATTAGGTTTACCTTTTTCGTTTTGTTTGTTTTTGTTTGCAAAATGGTTAACTCCGCGATCCGCGGGGTTATAGATACATGGTCATACCGACCTGCGGTTTTGGTACCAGGTCTTGACCTGAGTATCGGTCAGGTTGAGTTTCGCCGCGAGCTCCATGCGATCCTGCACGCTCAGGTACTTCTGGCGTTCGAACGTGCGCTCTAAACTGTTAAGTTGGTGGTCGGTAAACGCCGTCCGTGCCTTGCGCGCTTTTTTCGCTTTCAGCGGAGACGTGTCGGAATCCGGAGAAAGCGCCTCCTCGAAACTTTCGTCTGCAGACGACAATCAATACCTCGATTGAAGCTTATCATGTAGATATAATTATAAAATATAATACCGTAAACACGATGTAGATGTAAAATGAGGACGGGCAAACCTCTGAATGTAAACCATTTAACGACAAATGTTTCAGAGTAAGCAAACCTCGGAATGTAAACCATTTAACAACAAATGTTTCAGAGTAAGCCAACCTCGGAATGTAAACCATTTAACAACAAATGTTTTAGAGTAAGCAAACCTCTGAATGTAAACCATTTAACGACAAATGTTTTAAAGTAATCTATAGAACTTTTTGTAAGCGACAGCCACGTCGTTTAACGATCTTGCCTTGAGATATACGTGTAAGCTACGAGTTTAGAGAGTTAGTATGATTAGCTGAATCGTAACAAACCCAATGGAACCAAGGACAGGGGTTGGTTTAGAAAATTGATCCTCTTGGGTATATTAAATTTACGATGCAGAATATAATCTTCCATAAATCGCACATAGATCAGATATACATTCACAATAACTACGCTAATGTCAGTGGCATTAGATGTAATGGGACTTAATTTGTCAATAAAACTATTCAATCTATTAAAAAATATGTTACAGTTTAGTTATTACGTGACTACTAATTGAAACAACACGGTTTCCCGCATTTGTACCATCGTCGTACTTCCTGTCGAAAATTCCCAAAATTAAAAGCCAATAGAAAACATTACTGAATACCAAATTACTATTATAAACATATCCAGAAGTAGACAAGACGCCAAAACGTGCGATCTTTGAATGCCTAACAATATAAAAAACAAATCGTACTTCAATCACAAAACGAAATGCAAGACTATTAAAAATCAACTGATAATTACACGGATTGGTCAATTTGGACTTTATTCACGCGTTATTACTTTATCACGCATCATTTTTTGTCGGGCTTTGTTGCTAGATTCACAGTAATGTATGTATGTAACGATAGACCGATTCTCCGCAAAGGAGAATCGTTGTATGAGCCAGATTTGGCCCTTTACAAGACTGGCCTAGGGTGTGTTTGTTTTTGGACGTTATTTGTAAAGGTTTAGTTGCATAAGCTGTCAATTGTATTGATAAGGAGTTTCTTTGAGTCTTCCCGTTATGTTTAGAAATTTAACCATTGATGGTATTGGTATATTTTAGATATCATTGTAGTTTTTGACCGGAGCAGGAATAATAGAATATCTTGCTCGTTGGTACAGTGGACATGAACCAATATGGTTGAGGGGATGAAGTAACTAGATTCAAGAAATGGAGTGGATTAGCATGCTGCAGAGACATGGCGAAAGGGCTTCGACTGCTGTCCGAAAAAAACAGACAATTTCTGAGTAGATATCGGTGTTTATAAAACTCCCGTAGCAGATACACTACATCTGTAGTGTGCGGATTTATATCATTAATATGGAATCGCATTAGAAAATGAGGTGAACATGCACACTCATACGATGGCTTGTTGTGTATAAATCCGAGTAATGTACAAGCGAGATAGAAGCGAGGTCACATATAGAGCTGGTTGCACACAGGTTCTAGTGAAAATTTGCACGGCAAAGTACCACAAGACAACCTCATATGTGCGCTACCAAAAAAATGGTGCAGAAACCGTATCCGCGACCGCAACGCACTAGAAAAACAAACACGTGCGGCTCTTCGTAGAGACTCCGTTAAAAATGAAAAAGAAAAATGAAATCCAATATATTGGTCAGTATCCCGAAAACACCCTCTCTATCGCCCCCGCTCCTCTTAACCAGAACAAGGGGATGATCGATTCCTTTTGGGAATCATTTCAAACACCCAGCCATGTACTGGAACACAAAACATATAAAAATGTATGAACGGTACCAAGCTAGAAACGTCTGCGATGTGGCTTTGGTACGGCTCGTACGGTTATTGTATCTATTTTTAAGAATGTATATCGGACACCCGAATAATAATTAGAACAAATATATATGCTAACAACGTCCCATGATATATAGCCATGTAGTTCGTTCTTGAGTAATGACCGAGCAGCCATTGTTATTGAAAAGTCGCTTAGATAAAATTACAAAAATCGATTTTTAATGGCATTTATTTTTCGTACTGTTGTAATTTCATTACGACAAACTTTGTACATGTTTGTAGTGAAACGGGTAATAATTGATGTGTGATATATTGCTCGAATAATTGTGCTCGTTCTCGGGAACTTCATGTATAATGAAACGAATAAATATAAATCACGGTGATTATTCAATAGTTCATGCAAAACCCTAAGAAACACTAGGAAAATTAATATTCGTCAGAATATAGCAACATATATATATATATATATATATATATATATATAT
>WURV02157028.1:0-16302 GCA_011762755.2 Epimenia babai
TTAAACAGTCATCGTGAAACTGCAAAGTGTCGAAATGTGGCCCGAAACTAATGTGTTAAATATATTAAATGTGGCCCTAGTAGCATAGTGTATAGATTATTGAACTTTAATCCAGCAGGCCCTGAATCGATTCCCGCTCTAGCCGATATACGACCCGCGGTGTTTTTTGGACAGAGAGTGCCTTCTACCCATCTGTGTCGTCGTTGCAGTGTGTCGTTATGTGAGGGCTTCTTCCCTCTGATGTCGTTGCACTTCGGGTGAACTCTGGATGGACTCTATGGCATTTGCCTACCCGTTATGTCGTTATCTCATTCTTAATAACCATAAACTTTTGCAGAAAAGTGTGTGACATTTGTCGCCCATCCCTAGATGTTTGGAACCAATGGCGTTAATGGATAAAAGTCAGTACTGTCTGCCCAGACTCGGTGGGTTTTTCGCACGAGGCGTTTTACCCGAACCACTTTTGAATAAGGCTAATCAAATTGTAGCGCTAACCACGTTAATAGACTGGCTTTGTACAGGACCAAGGATGACCCACGCAATAATTACCTTGGCTATCAGCCTATAAATACATACATGCATACCTAATATCCGTAGGGAGCCATACCTGGCAGAGAAGTCGAGAACGTCAGACCGTGTGCAGTAGATGCCGAATGTCTGCAGCAGGCAGGCACAGACATACTAAAAGACAAGCCAATAAAATACAGCATCCCACAACCATACAAAGGTTCAGAGTAGATAAAACGGAACAATTTACCATAACATCGATTCTCCCAGCATTCAGAGGCACCATGATCTCTACACTGGCATTGATCCTTGCCCGTCTATTACGAGAGGTTATTCCATGTACTCCTGTGCTGTCATTGACCTTAGTGTTTTTAAGCCATGGAATGGTCCTTTATTGTGATCACTGGATGAGGCATCACGTTCTTAGTACGCTTCAAGATGCTGAGGCTAAGCTATGAAAAGCGATGCTTTAACGCGACGTAATAAAACATGCGTACTTGCCTAACACCCTATATATGCGACGTTTATAGTAATACAATTTCTCATTACAATAGCGGGTACATGATTATGAATCACCATGTATAATAACCATCGTTGTAAAGTCAGTTGTTATGTCAGAATAACTCTGTATTGAGAAATCGAGACTTTAGCAAACCACTTAAGATATTCCAGGCCTATTTGTAGTACAGTAACAACCACGTGATGAACAAACACCCAGTCTAGTCTGCTACAGATAACTGTAAATCCCATTGTGACTGATTTTAACGCAATTTGGAATGGTCATAAAATACTTGCCTACCTTTACAAGGATGTTGACCATGTGGTTTCCATCTTTGTTAATATTCAAGGACTTGTCAAACTCCAGATCAAAATGAAGCTTACACACAGCTCCTAGAGTGAAATTGACGTGAAAGGTTTAAAATAATGATTTATTGAAATCCATCATTTGGCAATGGAAGAGTCAAATTAATATCACATCATTAAGCTATAAGGGTTAAATTAAATGTGGTGACGTATACCATCACTTGGCAATAAAAGGGTTAACGTAATGACTTGTAAACCACTATTCAGCACTGAGAGTTAAATTGACTTGGCAACCATCATTTATTAGCAACGAAAGATATCAATTAGACTTGTCAACCATTATTTGCCATACGACTTCACATAAAGTGAATAAATATTCACTCACTGTAAAAATATCTATACAGTCATAATAATGGATTGCACGCAGCTAAATTGATGCTCTTTCCTAAATGGCAACTGACCTTCCGTGATAACTTCATAATGATGCTTCTGCGTTTCTTGTAACTGGCTGTGAAATAAACATACTACTGTATAAAGCAGGATATAAAAATTACGACAAGATGCAGAATCCTGGCCACCATGCATGTATATAGTGTCAGATGGTGTACAAGCTGAGACGTATTTGATAATAAAAAAGATTAAAATTGTTTCCAATTGTTGATACATAAGACTATGATAATACAAGAAAGAAGAATAAATGGCAGCACCATAGGGTGAAAATTTATTTTAAAAAAAGACACGAGAAAGGCTTCGACATGGTGAAGCATTCCTTGTCTGTTTGAAAGTGCATGTTTCAATAAATTTCCGTTCGTCGTGAAAAGATGCTACCATTTATTCTTCTGCTTATTTATATAGACTAATATAAATATCCCACATAATACCGTCATATTTCTGTAATGCTAGCCTGTCTGAGATTGCTGTCTGAACTTGTGTACAACTCTCTATCTCTCTATACCTATAGACCCAGCTTGAGTAATTCATTGATTATCAATTTTTCAGTTATACTAATATTTAATCTCACTCATTATATATGGACAGGCGGTATAAACTACAGAAAGATACTTTTAAGGCACCATCTATAGATGAAATAATAACTTCTAATTATCCAATTTCCAGGTACATAAGAACTTCTCGGACCAATTTCTGCGTATTTTTCGTATATTTCCTCACCTGGGCACTTTATGCCCCATCAAAAGTTATCAATTAAATTCATTTACATATTCAAGATATTCAGCCGCACACCAATAGATAGAGAGGAGTGAATGACAGTTATTGAGAGACCGTAAAAATCACAGCATTGTGGAAAGGTCGGCGACAGTACTGGAATGGCGTGCTTTTTATGACGGATGTTCCAAGCTCGAATGCGCACAAATCAGAACTTTTTTACAGGACCTATAGATGCAGGAAACGAAGAAAAACCTTTCAGGTTGAATATTGGGAGAGTTGAAATATGGTTATTATAAAATTTATATGGGTACAACTATGCCATAAATTTTCCAACTTCAATCGATATTTAATGTCTCTGTGTAGGTCGAGGGAGACCATACTTTGCTGTGTGTATATAACGATGCCAATTATTGGACTTGATTGATGAGAAGGGAGGTTACTTGGAAAAACCGAAAGTGAAAAAGAAAAGTGTTTGAAGGATAGGAATGGGCACATGGTGGGAGTTAAGAGCAACGATGAGTTATTAAAAGTGAAAAGGATACAAGAAAACATGAGAAAAAAGTACAGGGGTAATAACATGCTGTATTAATAAACTAGCACTAAAACATCGGGTTTTTCCTTTTATACCTGTAGTAATGCCAGAAGACAGAGTTGTTGGCTACGACGTACATTCTCTGTCCGCAACCTTGAGTGAACGTCTCACTCTCGTATGAAAACACCGACACGTCCTACATGGAGACAGATAATGCAAGCAATAACGATAAAAACAGATGAAAAACGAAGATGATACCGAAGACATGAATGTTGGCAATTAGACTGGTGAGTGCCCATCAGGTTATGCTTTCTTATTTTCCATTTGTTAAGTTAAATATCAAATACAATTATTTTCTTGTCGCCATGACGACGCAACAGTGAGTGGGCATGGAAGGCACAATGCAGCTTATGCTTATAGAACTAAGTTAAGAGAGATGAAGGTCACCTATAGCTCTCGTAAATCCCAGTTATGTAGTCCAGAGCAACCCAAATCTTTTGATTATTTTAGTTAATAAAAGTACCAAGTTCATAAATGTCAAAGACAAAAGTGCAGATTGTACCATTTCATTCATTCTTAATACCACGATATAGTATATATGGGTTAGTACTGATAATATTATGATGCCAATTTAGCATGAATCTTAAGTTGATTTGGTTACTATCAGATTCACATTAGAGAAAGCAGAATTACCCAGCACTCATTACGGCTTGAGGTCACATTATAGGAGTTGAAAAAAATGTAAAACAGTAAATTTTACACTCGATATAGAACTATAATTATTAGTTCAATAATAACTGTATGGATATGTGAAGTGAAAAATACATGAAATAGTGAAAATAATCTAGCTTGGGAAAAATAACAGAACAAATTAACACTGAAATGATATTCGACAAAATAAATCATATGCAAGTCAAACGCTATTATTAATGGTCATAATTAAAAGTCACAGACCATGCTGTAACAGGAGATTTTAAGTGTGGATCTTACCTGTGAATATTTATGGACATATTCAAATGCTTCACTCTGTCTATGGAAGAACTTCCATGATGCCGGAGGTCCACATATGCTACAAAGAAGTAATGATAATCATTATCATACATAGGCATGGATATAGCGATATTAGGTGTGACAAAAAGCTTTTTTATAACATTAAAATCAGAACATTTATTATTTTATATATAATGATTAAAAATCAAGTTATAAAATAATTTTATATATAAAAATAAATCAAGAGCAACAATAATAAACAATGTATATTTTATCATAGATATAATGCGAACCGCTTTTTATACGGTGTGGGTATATTATTGTCTTTTATGTCTGCAACATGTCTCTCCAATGACTTTCCAATGTCACACAACTTCCTGAAATCATAGCACAATATAAAAAGAGCAGTTGGGAACATGGACATAAATAGAAAATTATTAAGTTATGGACATAGAAACGACAGTTCATGGGCAGTATACTGTACCGTATACAAAGAACAACCAAAAGATTTGTTTTGGGAAATCGATTATCGTAAAAATATCTTGGGAATATCACGAGGCAATAGTATACGTGTGACTAACATTTAATTATAAAGTAGCACCAATACCCCGCCTTTTCCCATTTTTAGAAGTGACTGCAAATTGTATGGAGTGGCAAATCACTATTCAGAAGTATGTAATGACATAAATGCATGAAGACATAGTTTGGATGTGTATAAGCATGCAGACAATGGATATGAGGCTTTCTCATTCCTCCGCATAATTCTAACCCATCACATTTATACTATAGTCCGTATTTCACAATGAATGTTCCATATGTTCAATGACTTTTAAGATTATTATTTCTCTTGAAAACTATGGTATCAAACATGCGGATACTCCTTAATTCTGTTTGGTACCAGTGCATTAGGATTATAAATTAAGTCGCAACCTGGTAGGACACTTAGCCAATGCACTTTCTACACACATCCTACTTATGTACTACGAATTCTGTCACAGGCTGGTAGCTCACGGTTCACAGTCAAGTCGGACACAAACCAACTCAGACACAAACCAAGTCGGACATAACTCGAATCAAGTCGAATACAGGGCTAGTCAACTAGGACATAGATCTAAGTCAAGTCGGCCATAGTCAATTCAGACACGGCACATCAAAATAAAATACCGTATAATGGTTATGGTTTTAAGCGTTTATAGACAGGTTTCATCGAATGGCGTCAGCGGTGGCGCGGTATCCTCTGAAAAAGGCAACATCTCACATAATGTCCAGGTCGACTCGGGTCTGTGGCCGAGTTGACTAGTCCCATGTCCGACTTGACTAGCCCCATGTCCGACTTGACTCGAGTTATGTCCGATTTGATTAGTGCCTGAGTTGGTTAATGTGCGACTTGACTGTATCCGTAGCTCACTTTGTCTGTACACTTTCACACATCCTACTAATAATAATAAAACGGGGCATAACAACAGGTTAGTACCTAATTAATAAAACGATTGGGGCAGTGAACTAGGTCAGACTGGTTTAGGATTAGGGTATCTGCTTTGCACTCAGGCCCTCATGGTGGAACATCGGCGCCGGACTGACCTAGTTTACGGCGCCAAAAGATTTTTAGTGTTATTGGTATAAGCTATAACCTTTTATTTTTCTGTCCATAAAAATTGTCGCTAAGAAAATGTATCATTTAAATAATTATATGGAATTTTTAATTGCTATTATAATATATAATAGGTGGTGTACTAATACTATAGATGAGATAATTTACATCATGATCATCAGCTTATGTTATCAGTTCAATCCTAGTCTAAACAATTCTTTTTATAGATGATATTGATAGATCTGTTTTCGGGTACGCGCAATGTCCCGACTCACACGTGTTTTATAGTTTACAATAATTTACCTAAAAACACAGTTACTAACACACAGACACATTTTATATCGAACACGGGGTGTTCTGCCTAGAAATATAAATAGAAAGAGTGGATTATTTAGTCTCTTTAAAAATGAAATCGAAATTGTTGCTAGTGGCGCGTAAAGTCAGCAAAAACGAAAGTGCATGCTCAACAGAAGAGCAGGACGCGAAAATACTAATACCCGCCTGCCATAAATAGACGCCCCTATTGCTATTTTCGCGGTGTATTTCTAGACACTACATTCTTCCACAAAATATGGGACAAAATCCCAAGTAAATCGCTAATGAAAGCAATAAACAACGGTTTTTACAACTGGCGATAACGAACTTACCCAAATAAATATTTTTGTCAGTTTAAATGATCTTATTTCGGACTTTTATTTGTCACCGGATATTTAGGTATACCCGTTGTCATGGCGCTTCTAGGCGCTGCTGTTGATTAATGATCATCGTTGTCTGGATGCTACAAGTTGATTAATAATGTACGCAAACTGTCTTCACTTTAGCTAAATATGTTTAACGAAGCATATTAATTAGTTTACACGGACTCACGCTGATTAACTAGAGAGGGTTATAATTGACGCATTTTTCATTTTTGTGGGCATCAGGTATCTACTGTCCAGATCATATTCCACCCCAAGCTATTTAAAAATATTAATATATGATTATATCCAAGCAAAAATAAAAGTAATGAATTATATCACATAGCAATGATAAATTTTTACAATACCGACAGTCAATGGTATAGCCATCTTACTTGTGGAACAGTGGACGTAAGATTAATTGCCCGAATTTTGATCCAAATCTTTTTACTATCTTCAGTCTTGTAACAACTTCAACTTATTTTTGCCTTGTCCTTTTGCCTATGCAATATGCATTGCAGCTAATATCTTCCAACAAATAAGTATATGTTTGTGGTTATTTCAACTCATGTTTGAATTTTGTTAGAAATACAAGAACGTTTAGTTTTTATAATCAAACAAAAAAATCATGATAACATCATTTAACTGACTATTTAACGAATGCAGCATATCCCCCTCGCAGTTACACCATGAATACTGTTCCTATATCATCAATATTGAGGTTTTTGACAATAAAAATAGTCAAGTGTGACGTGTATATTTGCAAGGGCAGGAAAGCCTTCTCAGATTTTTACTCTCCTAGTAGATATTTGTCTGTCTTACCACAAAAATATTTACTGTGATATCTTTACAACTTATTTGGCCTGGCAATCAGGAATCCATATGTTGGATAAACATATTTTGGATTGGATATTTCATGAAATTTTGGTCAATAAATTTTATAAAAAGGCAACACTTGGCATAAAATACACCTGTGTAAGATATACTTCATTGCATAAGAAGATAAAGTTATGTTAACATATGGTTCTGTTACAGATTACAGTCATATTGATGATATTGGCACACAAAAATGTCATCATCACCAGCTAAAGATGACTCGGAGGTGGAGACAGAAAATGCTAAAGATAGCGATAATGTGAAAGAGGTAAATTGAAAGAAAAAAAGTCTTTTTAGCAGAAACTAGCAAAACAAGGGTCGTACATATAATTTAATGAGACCAAGCTTAAAACTGGTGAATTGAATCAATAGACGGTCATGTGATGTTTTTGATATTGTAACAATGTGCATGTCTTTACTACTCTTTTTATTAATTTTTATTAGGATAACTTGTGTCTTGATGAAACATAGATATTAAAAAATAGATGTGTATTTTTCTATATTGCCATACCATACTCATTTATGCTCTGCAGTGGTTTACAATATTACGTCTAAAAATTGTCGCATTCTTAAAAATGTCGATTAGTGATATTAAGTTGTACATAGCCAAAAAACTTGACAATCTGCATGTGCACCATAAGCAAATATCATGCAAAATTAAAATATTAAAATCATAGAATGATATACACTCTATGGAGTTAATTTTGTCATTATTGGGCCAGGAGATTATGACCAAACTTTAAAAGATGTGTTTTTGAAGGCTGATTGCAATAGTTAAACGATGAAATGGATCAGATCTGAATTGGTAGACTATTCCGGAGACGAGGACTAGAGAAGTGATTTTGAGTAGTGATCGACTGACCGGTCAAGGAGAGGATACCGGGGTGCAGCGGGTGGTGGTTTGTCGACTGATGTTGACGAGTCGGATTCTAGGTGATGGTTTTGTTTGTTGAGATAGACAGGCGAGCGGTCATGGAAAGATTTGTGCAGTAGACTGCGCATGGTATTTGATAAAGCACGGTATATATGTGACAGCTTGTAATCTATAAAACAGTGGTAGAAGCATTGCCTTTAATGCGATAAGTTCCGAGTTTTAACCAACATTAACCAAGGATTTTTTCCTGTCCCTTCCATGATAGGAAATGAGCAAGATATTGTGCTTGAATATTGAGAAAGATTTGGCATTGAATGGGTTATTATAAAAATATCTCAGGAATTAAACAAGGCAATATTGTATGTGCGACAGACATTTAATTATAAATTAGCACCAAAACCTCGCCTTATTCCTCTATTAGACTAACATGGCAACCCACTTTTTTACTATGATTAGGATGATATTGAAAATGCCACAACACCCGAGCCTGAAAGGGAGAAGTCGCCATACTCCAGCAAGAGTCGCTCTCCTAAGTCGACAAAAAGTAGCAAATCACTCAAATCCAAGAATACCAAAGGTTCTACGAAAAAACGTCCAGAGTCAAAGATCTCAAGTAAACCAAGCAGCGCTTCTAGTACTGGTGAGAAATTCTGTCATTTATCAATTTAAGTGGGTGTGTGTATGTATGTGTTTATTTATGTATATTACACTCCGCTAAATCTGTGGTAGTTGATGATACAGTTAGTGAGAGCATTTGCTTGCAAAACAGACGTATATTGGCGTAAAACAGTACTATATTGGCATAAAACAGGAGTATATTGGCAGAAAACAGGAGTATCTTGCCATAAAACAGGAGTATTTTGACATAAAATAGGCGTATATTGGCGTAAAACAGTACTATATTGGCATAAAACAGGAGTATATTGCCATAAAACAGGAGTATTTTGGCATAAAACAGTACTATATTGGCATAAAACAGGAGTATATTGCCATTAAAAAGGAGTATATTGCCATAAAACAGGAGTATTTTGGCATAAAACAGTAGTATATTGGCATAAAACAGTACTATATTGGCATAAAACAGGAGTATATTGCCATAAAACAGGAGTATATTGCCATAAAACAGGAGTATTTTGGCATAAAACAGGAGTATTTTGGCATAAAACAGTAGTATATTGGCATAAAACAGGAGTATTTTGGCATAAAACAGGAGTATTTTGGCATAAAACAGTAGTATATTGGCATAAAACAGTAGTATATTGGCATAAAACAGTAGTATATTGGCATAAAACAGTAGTATATTGGCGTAAAACAGTAGTATATGGCGTAAAACAGGTCTGCCAGCAATCAGTATGACTGAAAGTAGATATTTTCAAAGACATACGTAGACAGAATCATCCCAAGTATTAGTAACCATACAGAAGCCAAATCAAACATGCCCATAAATATTCCATAATGCTCTGTTCTTCCATTAATTATTTATCGTTGATCAACCTGTAGTTTCACCATGACCTTGACCTTGATATTGATTTAGTTATTACAATGCACTTACCTATTGTCTATTGTCTGTGGACTGATTTTATTTCTGCTGATCCATTTTGTATTCTGAACTATTTCATATGCAGTTTTATCACCTTTATGTATCATGTAGATGTTAGGTATGGTTTGAAGAAATTAGGGAGGTTTGAGGAACAGTTTTCGCATGTAACTTTTGTTAATTATAGTTATGTCTTGTAGTTGTATCAGATTTATTGCAATGAACGTTTGACATACAGTATTAATATTTACTCTTGTTTTGCTAGGTTTAAAAATAAAATAGAACTATTTAACGGGACAAGGGTTAACCTGAGAGAATTTGAAAGAAAAAAAATTGATCAATGTCCCATGAATGCATTTTGAAGTTGAAAGTATGGTCAATAATGATCTGAAAGCATTTTTAATGCTTTTTAAATATGGCTGGAATATGAGTACAGTATTTATATAGCTCAGTATAAATAATGAACAAGCTTATAGAAGTGTAGGAGTTAGTTATGTCAATGAAAAGAGGCATTAAAAAAGTTCGCATACGATGTGAGTAAAATATTGTTTATCTTTTAATTTAATTACATTACAATTATAAGCTAATAATGACTATCCATCTATTTGTCAGATATTATTTTTTTCTGAGGAATGGTATGAGAGATAATTGTTTAGTTAAAATTTTGGTTCAACAGTATATGTGTTACAAATTAGTGTGTAGTGCTACTACTATTTGACAATTTGGCATCGTGCGTATTTAAATTTCCTTTATTATATGCATGGTTTCTTGTTGAATGAAACACTTATATAAATGCATATATTTTATGTAATTTTCTGAATACTGCAATTTAAAATAGGAACAAAATGAGCACATGTCATGCTATTATTTTCTGTCTCGGTATTTGGATTTTTTATATGGCTTTATGAAAAGATTTATGGAGAATAAGATACTTGAATGGTAAGAGCACTGAAGTCATATTGAAGAGATTGTAGGTTCAAACCCCATTAATTGGGTACATCATATACAAGTCATTTCTCCTAATTACTAGTTAAGACTTGTCTCTAAAATGGGAAGTAACTTGATATCAAGCTTCATGGGAGATAACTATTGAAGGTGTACCATTAACTCAATGTAAACTGTTTTTGAGAGTCCTTATTGGTTGATGTTTGCGGTCTATAAATGCTGTACTTTACCTTTTCCTTAAGACTTTACATTTTTGTTTTTTGTTATTGATAGCTAACATGAGTGCAAGTCCATAAATAATTATGTTTGCAGAAATGTAGTTAAAGGGACCCAAATGCCTCATGTAATCTGGTATATATTTGCCATTTTTCCCATACAGTTCTAGATCCGGGTGTTAACCTCGCTGGCTACCCTGTCCTGGATGAAAATGAGGGTAAGGAAAAATGCCTTATATATTTTTATAAATATATATTCCCTTCAGCAATTTCACCTGCAGAGTTTTTTGTACCGTGTTAATTTTATGTATAGGTATAGAAGAAGTACAAAGTATTTTGAAACATGAAATTTCAGGCTGTATAATATCAATTAAAACTTTATTGAACACATAGATTTAGGTAGCGGTATGAGATTTATACTTTGTTTGAGCCAACATAATGGGAAATTTAAAGAAATGGAAAAATGGTCAAGATTATACAAAATGGTCTGCAGGTGGTATGTAGCCTATAGTAGTACATAGTACATTATAATTATACACACTTGCAATGTACTGAATGTACTGACTCTAGCTTTGAAGAGCATGTCATAGCTAAATTTAGTAAAATAAGCAAACTATGTCTCTTTGTGTGTAGACTAACCTAGGTTGTCCTGCAGGCTAATGATATTCTTCACACAATTAGTTGGCATTGCAAGTCTCATTCTCCAATAAAATTTATCGCAATCAAATTTCTTGTATCATGTTTTTATTTGATAAAATTATAAGATATTTTTTGTAGAACTGCCGGCCGGAGTGTTCCCCCTTTTTATGACAACCAAAACACAGGAAATCTACAATTGTCGTACGGACATCGACCTCACGATGGATAACCCATATAAGCTCATACCAAAAACTGAAATCCTTGAGGATTTCAGGATGAGGGCAGCTGTCTGTGACTTTCAACCTTTCAAACAGAAGATAATTGTTAGTATCCATGCTTGACCATTACTGTTACTGACTAGTGTAGTTTTATGTGCGTGCAAGATCCTACTTGTCTTCTAATATTTTCTGGTTGTTTTATTGAATGTTGTACTAAAGACATATATAAAGCTATAATAATTAGTCTTTCAAAAGTTAGGAATCATGAATATTAATAGCTTATCATTCCTTATTTATCAAATCAAATAGTAACATATCCAATGATATTGTATGGTACTTTCATCAGATTAGCGATGCTGGTTTCTTTATACAGTGTTCAACATAGAAAAAAGCACCGGTATATTTTAACAATGTTTTCAATTTCCACACACCATAAAACACTGCAAAAAATGCGCGGATTGAATCATATTAGAATATACTGTTTTTTTTTCATTAATACGGGGCATATGAATAAATTAATATGGGTCTTATAATAAATGGGACGAAGAATAGAGACATGAATTATACAATGCGCGGAATTATCATTAATGCACAACTAAATGGGACAATGACTAGAGACATGAAGTATACGATGCACGGAATTATATTAGAATATACTCTTTTTTCATTAACACGCAACTAAATGGGACAATGACTAAAGACATGACGTATACGATGCACGAAATTATATTAGAATATACTCTTTTTTCATTAACACGCAACTAAATGGGACAATGACTAAAGACATGAAGTATACGACGCACGAAATTATATTAGAATATACTCTTTTTTCATTAACACGCAACTAAATGGGACAATGACTCAAGACATGAAGTATACGATGCACAAAATTATATTAGAATATACTCTTTTTTCATTAACACGCAACTAAATGGGACAGTGACTAAAGACATGATGTATACAATGCACGAAATTACATTAGAATATACTCTTTTTTCATTAATACACAACTAAATGGGACAATGAATGGAGACATGAAGTATACGATGCACGGAATTGCTGCATTGACTACTTTTTGGTTCTTCTTCATGCATGGCCTACAAATACTATCTTTACAGTCTCTTTGGGAATGTTACAAATGTTTGGTTTTTAATTTATTTTCCCTCAGGACTATCCGAGTGATGAAATATTGGTGGGACTGGACAACGACTTTGTGTTCGGACAGAATTTCTTCGTCGTTCTTACAGAAGAAGCGAAAGAAAGCATTCTCCATGTAAGCTGTTCGGCGTTCACACCGCTTTTCTGCTAGATAATTTTATTTGACATGTATTCAACAAGGAGATGATCATATTCTGTGGCACATTGGTCGACTATCTCAACTACATAATGGATGTGCACTGAAGGCTGATCTCCACTAATCTACGGCCGAACATGTCAAGAAATGATTATAACTGTACACATACGTCAGACCCCGATAAATCATCATGTCAACAAATTAAAGTCACACCTATTTTTGTCGGCATACTCCAAATTGTCTGTTTTACGCCTCCTTACTCCAAGTTATCCTTGTGGTTGGACACTGATACATTTAACAAATTTCATTTTCCATCAGTGATCGTTTATTTCATTTATCTATTCATCTATTCATAGAACGAATTTGTATTTTTATTTACATAATGGATTTTTATTTTTATATTAGCCCTGTTTTAACTAGTGAAATTTTTAAGGTGTTTTTAATGTTTTTGTAAACCAACTCAGAGCACCATTCATGGTTGAGGGGGTATATAAATCCTATAGTTACTTTACTTACAATAGCATTGATGTTCATAGCATTCTATTTTCTACACCACGTTGCCGATTAACTATCATATTAATATTGCATATTTCCTAGTAACGTACACGTTGCTATATTTTCTATGATATCATCCATAAATTGATTATTGTACATCAAATAATCATACAGAACATAACTCCCCTCACTGCGCTTGGATAATTGATGAATAAGTATGCTACAGGACAAATAAGTGTTGATTGTTTGAATAATAAAAGATTATCGAAGCACATGGTTGTGCTCAGTGGAAGTGTTATGTTGCAGCCACCCACCCCGGCAGTCGATGAGCAGGAGGATGAAGTGGAGGAGGAGGTCATTTATAAATGGATCCCTCCTGTGTATAAGGAATGGGTGTCATTAGGCAGCGAGGCGGAGGTTCGCGATGAAAATGTCTACGAAGGCAGAAAAAGGGTGAGTTACCTTTGACACTCGCAACTAAAATGTCAAGTAACAGTAATGCAACTTAACGAGGCCCTCTCATACAGTGACTGTATTTGTTATGAAACAGTTTTATTTATTTTTTTTATTTATTTATAGGCTGATTACCGAAGTAATCGTTGTGTAGGCCAATTTCATTCATGGCCCTTTACAAAGCTAGCTTTGGGGCCAATTTGATTAGCCTCACTTATATAAGGGGGAAGGGAAACACTTGATGTGTAAAATCCACCTAGTCTGGGCAGACAATCGACTTTTTTCCATTCACGCCACCTGTTCCAGATATCTACATATGAGCTACATATGTCACACACTCTGTTAAATCTATGGAAGGTCAATGGTTATTTACAATGAGAGGACGACATAGCGGGGAGGTAAGCAACATAGAGACCATAATATATAGAGCATCTGAAGGACAGCAAACAGAACCACACTGCAAGGGCAACCCAGACCCCCATAGGCAATGGGGTTTAAGGCGCTTTCAGCCCGAAACGCCACAGTCAGTATACTGGTTAGAGGGGGAATTGAACCAGGGTCCTCTGGATTCAAAGTTTGCTCTTACCACTACACCAGCTGCCCCCTACGAAATAGTTTAAATGAATTAAAAGTCCAACTAGGCTTATACTCCGCATAAAAAAATAATTTTATAAAAAAAGCACAGTATCACTGAATCTTTTACGGTATTCCTGTCGGAGAAGACGTTCCTTATTGTGTCTGTGCTGAATATTTGCCATAGATATTCATCGCGAACCGCATCTGAGGACAGATGCTTGCGGTCTATCAATGTTGTACCTTATCTTTCTTCTATGTTAACGTTTCGCCGTGCTTTAATTTCATTAGTTGCTCTCCGTGCAGTTGACAGTTTCGATTAAACGTCTTCGCAAGAACTTCGGCGCTCCGGTTGAATTTGAAGACCGCAAGTACAAGAAGGGGAAGGATAGCTACGTTGAGTGCGTACCAGAGTCGGAATATGGCAAGCAGGTGACAACCATGCAACTGCATAAAGCATCTCAGGTCAGTTTGTGCCGTAAAAAACCTCATAAAATTCTTATCTATACTATATCTATAAAATATTTTGCTTTGACTCCTCTTATAGATATTAAGTAACCTGCATGAAAAGAAATTAAATTTTCATCATGTTGCGTTTTATCCAATGAATTCTTTTTTGTCAAAATGCATCCAAGTTCATTGTTCATTTCTCATCAATAAAAATATGAGTATAATTCACTTTTGAAATGGATCTGTCCTGGTCGTATGAGATATAACTGCCTGAATTACACTCTAATGTGTCAGTTTCTGTGGTAACTTTACATCCCCGCTCACCCATATTGATCCATGACCCACACCCACCATTAAACAAACATGCTCCTGGATACCTTTGATGCTCTGATGATTTGAGCTAATACATGACCTAATATAAAATATAAAACCTGGCAGATATCCCTAAAAAAACTCCTAGATTAAAAAGATTATAAGCACAGTATTCCTAACTGAATATGCGGTAACAAAGTTAAAAAAATAATGAATGATGGAGCACGCTTTTGTTTGGGATGTAAGTATGAAAAATGAATATAAATGCATAATATGATCTTCTTAAACACGATTTACAAAGTCTTAAATATGGTCTTATTATTGGTTCATTATTCCTAGTGACTACAGTAATTAAACCAATGTCTAGGCCATGATTGGCCCCTTCCATAGCTAGCATAGATCTATTTTTGCAATGTCACTGATTAACCTGGTTTATTATTATTATTATTATTTTATTAATGCATCTCTACTTATATCATGATAATCCCTAAAGGTCTTGCATGTCCATAGTGGGGATCAGTGGTTCCGAGTTTCCGGTTTATTGTGAAATAACATTGTCTGCTTCTGGGCCATTAATCCTGGCCGTTATAAGCTCTTTAAACCCATTGGTGCTCTCTAGCTGTGTTTATAGAGTTGTCAGTGTTATTCCATTGTTTGACCGTACGAGGGAAAAGCTGAATTTGTATGCATTTATCTAAGGGTGTGTCTCAATAATCTTGTTTTGCTGATGTTGTCTAGTTATGTGTGTTTTGTTGGGGATATTAGAGGGGATGTTGATGGCAATTTTTCCATTACTTATTTATTATTATTATTGCTATAATAATAATAATAATAAAAATAATAATAATAAAGCTTTATTTAGAGTGCCGTATTATCCCTTTGACAATGATGACAAGATGATGTCGACAACACTTTACAATGTTACGACCTAAAAAACATAAACTAATAAAGTTATGTGCAATTTCGGAAGTACTGCAATGTCTAGGGGTGGTTTTACACTTGAATAAACTTGTACACACTTACTCTGATGACTACTTTGAATTATGAATAATTACATGTAAAAATGCAACACTATATGAACTAAGAAAAACTAATGAACTATGCAGTAACTCTATGTGTAAGCATGGGTGAAGAGGTGTGTTTTGAGTTTAGA